>CATIWR010187755.1:0-11540 GCA_949677035.1 Omphalea diandra
TATATATATATATATATATATATATATATATTGATTTCCAATTCAAAATATTTTTTACATGATCTTAACCTTCTGTTTAAAATTTTTAATTTTTAGATTTTTTAAATTTTTAATTTATAAATTTTTTTATTATGTTAGTTAAGTTTTTTAATTTCATTATAAAAAATATTTTTTTGATATATGGTTTTCTATAGCATAATGTGAATAACAACATATGATTCTATTATACAAAATAATTTAACAATTTTAGTATGACAAACAATGGTTTAAATATAAATTTGAGATTGAAATTAATAATATATTAGTTGTAAATTTGTGCATTGCACTGGATAATTATAATAATAAATTTTAAATAAATTATTATTTTTATTGAATAATTAGTTAATTAATTGAATGACTAATTATTATTTTATAAAAAGTTATTATCAAGTAAATAACAAAATAAATTTCATAACATTTATAATTATGTATGAAGATAATTATAATAAATTTTAATTTTAATTTTCTGTTTAAATAAATTTTCACTTCTTAGGTTATTCTAATTTTATGTTTATAAATTGTTTAGAATTTTTACTTTTTAGAATTTTCTGATTT
The DNA here is from genome assembly GCA_949677035.1 of Omphalea diandra. Taxonomy (NCBI): domain Eukaryota; kingdom Viridiplantae; phylum Streptophyta; class Magnoliopsida; order Malpighiales; family Euphorbiaceae; genus Omphalea; species Omphalea diandra. The sequence goes on from CATIWR010187755.1 coordinate 595, forward strand.
TTTGTTCAAAATTTTTTTTAAATGATTTTAGCTTCCTGTTTAGAATTTTTACAATATAGGTTTCTAATTTCCTATTTAGAAAATCTTTTTTCATATGACAATTAATTTTTCTAAGTTCTTATATAAATTTTTTAATATGACAATTTTTTATTACATAACATAAAAAAATACATGACTATTTTATAGACATTGTTTGATAAATTGCAAATAATTATTTAAAACAAATTTTGATAATATAATTAATAATATATATTGATGACTATGTTACATATAATTATTTGATAAATCATAAGAAATTATTTAAAATAAATTTTAATATTAAAATTAATAATATATATTGATATTGATTATGGGTATTGGTGGACAATATTCTATCCAAGTCCAATAGATATCTAAAAAATATTTTAATCAGAAAATATTTAAATTATGGATAGTAGTTGATAATGTTATATTCAACTCTAATAGATCTCTAAAAAAAATCTTTGAAAGTTAACTATACTTCATATTTTTATAAATAGAAAAATATTCAAATGCATCAATCATATTAGGTTTATAGATTATTATAGTACTAATCTGTAATCACACATTGTCATGTGTTCTTAATAACTTTCTCGATTCTCATGAGCTTCACACGTAGTTAACAGTACCCTGCGTAGTCTCCTTATTAAGTATAAGTTCCTTATCACCACGTTGTCATATGTTCTTGATAAGTTTTGATTCTCGTGAGTTTGTGCAAGTAGTTAGCAACACCATACATAGTCTTCCTATTATGTACAAATTCCTCTATTATGCATAAGTTCCTTATCATCATGTGCTCGTAATAACTGTAACAATATTAAAGGCAAACAACCATGTCCGGCATGAGACACAAAGTTGTGCATTGGCTTGTGTATGGAAATCGTGTAACAGCACAGGACAAGTCTATGTGCCATTATTCCTTCCAATTCTCGGGTGAGAAATCTTAAGCATTGTTGTTGCTATTCACACTTTTAAGTACTTTGACTAGCAGCCGGCAAATAAATTGGAATAATAAAAGCAAAATGGGCAGTGGACAATTTGCTTTCAATTAGTTGACCACAAGATAATAATTTTATGATTCTTCACTTCAGACATGTTTGATATTGTTATTTACAATAGTAGTTTTTGATAAGAAATTAAGAAAAAAATTAAAGTTATTAAAGAGTTGTTAGTTAAGTCGTATTGATTATTTTTAAAATTTGAGAGATTTCGAATTTAAATTTCAATTCACGATAAATTAAACAAAAAATTTTAGCAAGTTGAAATAATGAAATGACTATCACTGTAAACCAAAGAAAAAAATCCATTTTAATTGAAAAATTATATTTTTTTACAAAAAAATTGAAAATAGAAAAAGAATAGTGTAAAGACAAAATTATGTCATATGATTTTTTTTTAGAAGAAGATTTTATATTAGTGATATTCAAGGTGACTATTCATAGATATTCTAGTGATTATAAAGAATCGATACGTAGATAGAACATGGACATAGTGATACAGTTATTTTTGAAATTTTAAGACATACAGTAGAAAAAGACATATTAATATATTTTCTTCGTGTGGAAATAAAAGCAAAAAAAATAAATTAATTTCTAATTTTTTGAGAATACTAGTTTTAAAAATTTTCTATTTATTTGTCATTCTAAATTAATAAATTCACACACACAAAAGAAAAAAAAAATCTGTCCTGAATTTTATTTTTGAGCACTTTATAGAATATATCAATAGTACATACTTTCAATATGTTTTTCTTCCATAATTCTTCATGTAATTATTCAATGCATGTATACGAAAGGATACGTCCTAAGAGCAATGATACATATTGCTAGTAATCTACAGTGCCATCACTCCTAAGGCAATATTTAACTACTTTTTTTAAAAAAAATTAAATACAAAATTTATTCACTTGAATGTTTATTTTTTTTATCTTTTCGATTTAATTTTGTATTTTTTAGTTTATTTTCTGTATTTATGAAAATTTTTTATTAAAAAGTTAAATAAGGTCCTAATAATAACAGTAATTATACTAAGTTGCATTTAGTTACATTTTTTAGATATAAAATTTTTTCGCTATATCTATTAAATTGTTCATTCATTTATTCACTTTTCATATATTGTTAAATCAATTTTATATCTAAAAAAAGCAATAAAAAACTGTCTTAGCAACGATTGCACCGTAGCAAGCACAAGGAGCTATACAAATCTTCTCTCATGTCTTAAACGGTAGGAAAGAAGACAAACAAATGTAGCTTACATGAGCCTTTCCATAAAAATAAGCACACTAGCCCAATAGAGTAAAAGAAGCATACAATATATATATATATATATATATTGATCAATTGTATACCAAATCAATAGGGCATTTAGGTTCTAAGATAGCTTATTGAAATTATTAATCTTTGCCACTTGAACTTTGTCATTTTGTTAGTAAATTTATTCACACTTGTCAAATTGAGAAGATTATATATATATATATATATATATATATATATATATATTGATCAATTGTATACCTAATCAATAGGGCTTTTAGGTTCTAAGATAACTTATTGAAATTATTAATCTTTGCCACTTGAACTTTGTCATTTTGTTCAAAAATGATCTTTGTCGAATGAACTTAATTAAAATGATACTTTTATTTTATATTCAATTTAGTCCCTTTTTTTGCTTAGATTAATTTATTATATACTTCTATATGAAAATTTTTAATTTTATATTTAAATCTATAAATTTTTAAATTTTGAATTTATATAATCTCTCAATGTCTCATTTAAAAGAAAAGTTTCTCTCAATCTCTCCTTAAAAATTTAATTTGTATATTTTAAATAATAAATTATTTAACTCATTTAAAATAAAAGCTTTAAGAAATATTTAAAAAAATCAATTACACAAGCTTAATTAAGATGATACTTTTATTTTTATTCAATTTAATCTCATTTTTTAATTAATTAAATTTATTATATCTTTTTTGATAACTTTATATTTAAATTTAAAAACTTAAAAATTTTGAAATTTAAATTTATAATTTATAATTTACAAATCTCTTCATTTCTCATTTATAAAATTTTTCTTTCATTCTCTCCTAAAAAAATTAATTTATATATTTAAATAATTTATTATTTAAACCATTTAAATAAAAATTTTTAAGAAATATTTAAAAAATCAATTACATGATATAAACTTGAATATTTTCAAAGAATTTATCCTTAAAATAAAAATTAAAGATTTATTAATTTATTATTTAAATATATAAAAATAAAATTTATAATTTTAAAACATGAAACTAGTACAAATTATTTATCAAATAAAATGAAAATAAAATTTTGACTCAATTAGAAATTTTAGATACAATTGAAAATTGGCGAAAAATTTTAAATTTTTTAATTATTGAGCCTAGAAAATTTTAATTAAAATTTTTTATCATAATAAATGAGTATATAAAATAAATTATGACATACAATCTAATGTTTTTTCACGATGCAGTGTCTAACAAATTATATAAAGATAAGTAATATTATTATAATAACATTTGTTACTGTTTAAATAATTTGAAAAATTATGATAAAATTATTTTATCACAATAAATAATTTTTATTCTTACCAAATAATTTATCATAGTAAATAATAACTTGTAAATTAGGCATATGAAAAAAACTCAGAAAAAATTAGCAAATTTATTAAAATATAAAAATTTATTATATTTTAAATAAAAATATCAAAGTTAAATTTAAATTTAATTAAATAATCTAAATGTTTTTTTGAAATAAATTTCTTTTTTTTTTATTTTAATTATTCTACCTTTCATATATTTAATAATAAAATTTTTCTTTTTTATATTGTCATTGATATTTAATAATAATATTTAATAATTATTCTACCTTTCTTTTTTATAAATTCATAATATAACTAAAATCAAAATCAATATATACATGAATTGTAACAATAAAAACATTTAAATGAATAACTAATTTCCAACAAAGAATAGTCGAACTCCACTCATTCACTAAAATTGAAGCATATTCTCATCAATTCCAACTTTTTATATGCATCCCATTAATTGTTTTTTATTAAAAAAAAAAACGAAATTTGTAATTGTTGATTTTATAACAGGAGAAATTCATTGCATTAAGCCAACTTGAAAGTAGGACCCTTCCTCACAATGCCCAATTCAAAAACTCTCATTTTCCATTCCCTCATAGCTGTCAACGCCAAAAACCAAAAAGGAAAACAAAGAACAGATGTCGCACTTTCTCTTCTTGTTCCCCTTCCTGTCTTATGAAACAACGATAAGAGCATGTGACACCTGTTATCATAAGTAAATAATAAGACCCTTTTATTATTAATCAATTAATTAATACCAAAAATAATAATAATATAATAGTCAGGATACAAATATGGAAAGAGAACCATATTTTCAAAACATTGGAACACTTTGAAAGCTTGCCTGTCTGTTTATCCCTTCTATTTATGCATGTATATATTTCTTTCCTTTTCGACAGAACAAATGTCAGAATCAAGAAATCATTGCTTTTCTTTCTTTTAAATATACTAAATTCTCTCACTCTATTTCTTTTATTCTTTCTTTTCTTTTTTCTTAATCAAAGAAACACCATTTTATACAAAGAGAATCCAAGGGAGCACAAGTTTTGGAATGTGGTTGTTGTTATAGAAAAGGATGAAGACAGAGACGATAAAGTTGTTGTTTGATAAGGAAGAAGGCAATAATAAGTGAAGGAAATCGTTGATAATTTTTTGTTTTTGTTTTAACATAATCCAAACGGCGTCGTTCCACCTCGCTACTTTAAAAAAAATTAAATTGTTGGGAAGGGGCTTCTTCTTCCTCAGCCCACTCTCCCGTCGTTTTCTCCTCCGTTGTTGCAAGTAGCTAGTTTGACAAATGTTAAATTTTTATTTCAAATAAATAGTTAGTTGATAAATGAAATTCCCTTATCTAAAATTTAATTTGAGATCATATATATATATATATATATTACCAAAAATGCATCTATGTGCAAGTGAAACTTGATATATATCTGGAGCTGCCAACGCCATTCAAGTTGGACAATTATCTTATCAATAAAAGTGGCTCAAAAAACAGATGTGATGGTGAAGGTGACAACTTTGTTGCTTATTTCAAAACATCAATGAAACAATATATAGTGGGTGTGTAAAGAGATGAAGGAACCACTCAGTCCTTGTATTATTGACATGGACGATTCTCATTCATGCCCAATTTCCCATTTACTTTTTTCTACAGGGAATTCTTCAATGGTTCAATTTTGGAGCTTGTTTATTTTGTTTTAAATACATGTTTAAATTTTTTTAGTATAACATATATATTTAAAGTTAATCAAGTAAAGTTTAATTAGTTTGTTTTCACTCTTTTTTTGATAGCGTAAATACTGAAAATCTCCATTTCTTTTCTTCATTGGCTATTATAATTAAAGTCCTCATTAATTTTAGTACATATAATTTTTTAAAAAAAGAAAATGATATTTTAATATACAGTCCCTAATGTTATTATGACTTTATATAAATAATTGATTCCAATCAGTTATTATGGTTAATTAGACTTTATATAAATAATTGATTACAATCAGTTAGAGAAATAAGGAGTAATTATTAGCATGGATCAAGTTGTGATAGGGATGATAGTAATTGCCATTTACTTTTACTTTGTATCTAATGCAATTATCAATATCATATGACCATCAAACACACATCACACATCTATAAAAAATTATATATATATATATAATTCTGAACTCAAATTATTGTGCAATAAAAAATTTGACAGTCCTTCCTATAATTATTTAGTCCTCTTATCAGAAATTTTAGCACACAAATAATTCTTAAGGCATCAATCCACAACATAATAAATTTAAATAAATGTCCATCCAAGACCTACAAGTCACACAACATCATGGTACTTCCTCCCATGGTACAAAAATAACAACTGATTAACAAAAATATTAATTTTCAATACTTGTTCAATTGTACATTATTAACTAGCTCAATTCCTTGATAAGTCTCTAAAATAATTTAATTTAGGTTAAATTTCTCCAATTTAATCTCATAAATTTTTAAATTCTAATTCAAAAATCATTTATCATCCATGATTAAATATTTGATTAAATATTATAGATTCTCATAAATCATAGCATAAATTCAAATCCTGGATGGGTCTAAAATCGAGCTTTTGGGGCATGAAAATAAAAAGTAAATAAACTAGAAAAATACATGAAAACTTATGGGAGGGAGAATTTTTACGAACGCATTATGAAAACATGATATTAAAAAAAAAAAAAAAAAAGAAAGAAAAAGTCAGAGCGAAAGATTTTACCCCCAAAGTCTTATCGGAGATTCACTCCCGTTACCGCTTGCAGTTGATGGACGTCACTGTCGATGGCTGGAATTTGCAAGAAGGACACCACAGTACTCTTCTCAATTCCAGGAATCCTCTAGTTGTGGCAGTGTAGGCTAGGGGTGAGTAAAATCGAGTTGAAACTGAAAAATCGAATTGAATTGATTGAATTCGGTTTATTTGGTTCTATTTAATTTAAAAAATATAAAAATTCAATTTTCAATTTTGGTTCAGTTTAAAATTGAAAAAACTGAATAAATCGATTTATAAATATTTTTTAGTTTATCTTTTAATTTGAGTTTAAAAAATTAAAAATAAATTGTTCAAATACTAACATTAAAAGTTTATATAAGGTAAAAAAAAAAACTCAAATTAATTCATCACAATTACAATTAATTGAGAGCTCAAAATTGAAAATCAAATCGAACCAAACTGATTTTATTTAATTTGATTTAGTTTGATTTTTTTTTTAAATTCGGTTAATTTAATTTTAATCTAAATTTAATTTATTCAATTTTTTAAAATTTGGATTTGATTTGAACGAAACAAACCAATGCTCAGCCAATAGTGTAGGCACGCTGTCATTTGGCTACAATGACAAAAGAGACTGAATTCTTGCCCTCCGCACTCCTCTCACTACTGGCATTAATACAATCTATACTATAATAAAATTTGGGATTAACACAATTGCCTATGCCTATTTAAAATAATATTTTTGCAACAAATTCATCGTGAAAAAAAATATTTACTCGAATTAAAATTATAATTTTCTCATGTGTAACGAAAAACTTATAAATATGAGTTTGATATAGTTGTGGAGAATTGTTTCTTAAATGTTTATAAGAATAACATAAAAAAAAAAAAAATCTTATCTTAAATTTAAAATTACTTAAATAAAACGTGCTTTTTCATACTTAATGGAAATATTAATATAGTAGACAAAGTTATGATTTCAATATAATTAAAAAGAAAATTATCACTTAAATTTTAAAATTAAATAATTATAAATAATAAGAACAAAAAAACTGTTAAAATCACTCCAAACATGCTAAAAACACACCCAAATCAATTTGAGGTGTTTCGTTCTAATAATTTGTCATTATGTTTCAGGAAAAAAAAAAAAAGAAAGAACTAAAGTCTTGCTTGTTTTAAAGGAAATGAGCTAAAAAAATTCAATTTCCTAAGAAATAGGAACTTTCTTTATATTTAATTGCAATAAAAAGTCAAAAAAAAACTTGCACCCCATTTTTATCACCTAATTTTTTTAATAAACCAACAAACTCTACTTCAAAAATAGAATCCATTTAATATCTATATTAAGAAAATTTAAAATATTTTTACTAACATAACCTATATATTTTTAATAGACCAACAAACTCACTTTAAAAATAGAATCCATTTAATATCTATTCAATACTTATAATTATAAAAAAATTTAATTAAATTCAACTCTTAATTTTTTAGTTCATACCAAAACAACTATATAATTAAAAATTTTCAGCATTTAAATCATTTAATACTTAAAATGTAACTCTTAAATTTTCACTTTTTTCAAACACCACCAAAATGATAGATAAATTAAGAGCTACTATATATTTTTTAATAAATGAATTTAATTTAATTTAACAATTTATGTACTAAATTTTGAAAGTCTATAATTAAGAATAAAAATATTAGAAATTCAGTATTATATAATATTAATTAAAGAATATTAAAGTTTACCTCAACAAAATTACTAAAAATCAATGATATTGAGAGTAAATTTGATTAGCATTAACTAGAAAGACACTAAATTCCAAACTAATAATAAATGAAGGAAACAAATATCCACAACCAAATATTAGGCATGGGCGATATAAGAGAACGACAGGAAACAAATACATCAGTGGCGAGAGCAGAGGGACCCCAACAAGAACGCCGCTACCCTGTGTTTATGGAGAGTGAAATGAAATACGAACAGAATACAATGGCGATGGAAATTTAGAGAAGTTTTCTCTGGGTACGGATTTGCCAAAGTTATTGGAATAAATTGACCTAGGAAGAATGAACGGTTTGGTAAGTTGCTAAATGTAAGGAACGTGGATAAGTGCAACTCTTTTTTTTTTTATTTTTTTTTTTACAAATAATGTACTTTTAAAAATTAACATAGTAATTCTTAGAACAGTATTTCGCATGCAAATTGTTGATTTAGAAAGAAATGTTTAATTTGTAATTTTTATGTTATCATTTTCTTTAAACTATTTTTTTATATAAAGTATTTTTTTATCATATAAAAATAAAAATTGATTTTTTTTTTTGTATTCTGATGGAAATTAGAGTAAATAAAGCTAAAAAAATAAGAATATTATTTCATAGAATAAAATTTAATTTTGTTTTTAATTAGACCAAGTAAAAAAGATAAAAAATTTAATTGGGCTTTAAGTCAATAGTATTTTATAATTTACTTTTCTGAAAATTAGTAAGTGAATTAAACAATGAAAAAAAATATAAATCAAATAATATAGAGCCAAATTTTTTGAAAAATAACTTTTATTCCTTACAAAATAACTTTTCTGAAAATAGGTGTGTTCATACAAATTCAAATAAGGCAACCATTAAACCTTAATTCTTGGAAAATTTGTTGACAACCATGTGGAATGTTCAACCTTCAAAATTAAAACTTGAAAAATCCATCACCATCACCATCCACAGCCGCATCATATCTATACCCAATTTTTCAGGTGAAACTAAGTAAAACGGCGGAAAATGTCAGATTTGATTCTTCGTCAAACAAACCTATCCATATTCCTTATTGCTTCATCAAATAACTATACTCCTATTTTATTATTTGCCTTCAATTCTAATTTCATGGTAATATGTACATACAGTTAAAATAAAATATATAATTTATATTTGTCAAAACAAAAATATTAAAATATAATTAATAAATTACAAAGTTCATAATTTTTTTTTTTTTTTTACCATTAAGCCTATGCATGTTAGTATAATTGTATACTAAAAAGATTAAGAACTTAGTAGTGTTATGAATGTAGAAAAAATGGAGAAAGGTAAATAGAAAACATAAAATAGAAAAAGAATATTAGTTTTTGTATATATTATTTCACTCATTATAACACTTATTTATAATATTAATAATTATAAAAATAGAATAAAAATAGAGTTTGATAAGAATAAACATGGCTGTGTTATTCTCCTGTAGAGACCAAAATCAAGCAGAAAACGATCACAAAATTGGAAAAGACTTTTCCAGCCAGCTTAACGTGCAATTGACAGAAAATAGAAAATGGAGTACTGCAGGAAAGGATAAACACATCATGATCAGGCCAGTGCTTCTGCCACCCTTTGTCCATTTATCTCTATTGCTTATAGTTTTTTTTATTATTGCGTCAGAGTTTCTTTTTATGATGAAAGAGAAGTTAAATATTCTACTTTATTTAAGATTTTTTTTTAAAAAATAAAGATAATGAGTATAAATAACTTAAATTTTTTATTTTAATTTTAAATTTTTGATTAAAAGTTAGAAAATTAAGTACTAAAAAAAGATGAAAATAAACTTTTTATCTCATTTGTTTTTATTTATATTATAAAAAATTCACAAAAGCGTTTTCTAAAAATCTGGGATGACAAATAATTTTTTATTATTACCGTTGAAATAGTCTCACAATTAATTTTCCTATTTTTTCTATAATTTAAAGCATTTTTCCATTCAAACACTGCTTAATTTACCGGCATGCATTGCTTTATAGTTTTTTTATAATTTTTTTTTATTTTTTCCCCACATTCTTTTTTGGTTCATTTCTTTCCTATTATTTAGCAGTGCCTCTAGTCACGCAACAACTAAAACTGGATGGAGTTGGATAAGGGTGAGTTAGCTCAAGCGATTCTTTCCTTAAATATGACCTTTTCTTTTGTTCTTTATCTTACAAATTATTCAAATGTGGAAGTTTTATTAATGCAAAAGTTATTATTTTTCCATTAATTTGGCCATAATAAGAGAACCCAAATTGATCTTTCTTCATTTTAGTTGAAATTTCTCAAATTCCAGCATTATCGTATTACTAAGTTTTATGTCAAGGTTTGCCACAAGATAAAGTTACCATGTACATATTGCGTAATCAATAATTTATGTATTTTTTTTTTTAAGATTTATGTAATTTGAATTTAAATTTCAATTTTTTATTAAAAAAAGAGGAAAAAGCTACCATTGATACGTATGTTTTTCTTCTATATAATAATAACAATACAGAAAGGAGGATCACAAAGCACCTGCAGAGAGATAAAAACAACTAAAAAGAAGACATAAAAGGGTGCTATGGCTGGTAGAAGGTTATCATGCTTGCTCTCTCGTTCCTCCAGTTTTTGTTCTTCTGCTTCTTCCTTATTTTCAGGAGGTATATGACAGTCTTTAAGAATATTTTTTATTCATTTATTCTGCTTCTGTTTATACTGCAACTTAACAAGGGTGCACAGTCCAATTGCAAGTTAACAACTTGCTTAATCATTTTTTTGGTTCTTGTGCTTTGAACACTAATGGACTGTGATTTGATTAATCAATCTGTTTTGC
>CATIWR010187766.1:0-35640 GCA_949677035.1 Omphalea diandra
ATATATATATATATATATATATATCAAGTCTTTTATATCAATAGGCGAAAAAACTTCTCAGTAATGGTTAAAAATTAAATAATTCATTTTATAATGTTTTTGTTTATTGAATTAGATCCTTTGCTTCTGCTTTAATAAGAATCTAAACTCAAATGGGAATAATTATCCAAAATAAGAGAGAATAAACTTTTTCCCGAAGAGAGTGACTCACCCTTTAATATATATATATATACAAAATTTTAAACTTTAATAATAATAATTTTTCACTTTTGTTTCTTCATTTTTTTTTTATTTTGTGGAATTATAATTTTTATCAAATAGATTCCTTTCTGTTCACCTAAATAAAATTATGTCAATTACAATCTATGCAACATCATGCATTCAAAGTTATCAACATTCATGCAATAAAAATAGTAATCAGTAATTTTCTGCAGTATATTTATCTCGGGCAGTAGGTTTGAAAATTCTGACTTCCACAATATTAGTACTCTCCATATCCATATTCTATTTTATTTTCTTCCTTGAGTCTTTTTTATTTACAATGGGAAAAAGCTATCAGTGGGCTTCTATGGCCATTGATAGTGTAATTTATTCTTTCAAATTTTCTTCTTTAATTTTCTTCAATAAATTCTTTATTTCTCTAGATCTTTTGATTTTTTTTCTTTTTTTTTTTCTTAGTATCAATTGAATATAGAGTTTAATTATCTTTCTTTCGATGAAATTTTTTCATCCTCAGATCAATCATTATTGACTATCGTTTTATCAATCATTATTGTCATTGTCTATATGCTTTCATTTTAAACATTTCATTGTGATTTTATGATTGGATTCATAATAAAAAGATAGTTTTAAAAGCACAAACTTTAATATCTACAATAGATTTACATTTGAAGATTATCAATTTGACTCGAAAAATGATAATATACGTTGAATAGCGATAAAAAATTGTTATCGAGTGAAGCTCGTGTAGTACCAACTGACGACCAATAAGGCTTTGCCAATTCAATGTGATATTTGAAAGTTAAATTTATGTTATATATTTCTTTTAAATGTAAAATTTCAGTTGTGAAGTTTTTACATTATAAAATTTTGAATATATAAATTATTTTATATTTTCAATTAATTAAATTATTTATTTTTCTCAAAAAAATTTCTCCACACCCATAATGATAACAAATTCAAGAATAAAACTTTTATACTAAAAAATTTTTTTGAAAAATACAATCTTATACATATTCTCTAAGAAAATCAATCACCAAAAATAATAAGGTACGTTAAATAACATATATTTTATACTTCCCATTAGTTTCTTTTTTTTTTTTTGTATATAGAAAATATATACAATATAACAGTGGAAAATGCAAAAAAAAAAAAAAAAAACCAATATTTTCTAATTATTTTAGCATATTTCTAATGAATTGTCATGAAACCAATTCACATCCAAAGAAACTTAATAGTAAAAAATGAAATAAATAAGTAAAACCATTAATTTTGTTTAAAATAATGTGTATATATAAATAAGTAAAACTATGTAGGATTAGCATTCCGTTCTGGAAAAAAAAAATGTCAGAAAAACATCATAATTAGGTATAAAATTTTTTGTTTAATATCTAATTGTTATCTCAGTTTCAAGAGTTTTGCCTATTTTCTAATGTCATTCGTGCATTACAAGAGCATTGGATTTTATTTTATTTTTTTCAATTCAAATAAGACTGCGACTTCTAAACATTTTTTCAAAAATATATTTTTTTTTCCATGTAATGATAATACAAAATCAAAAGTCATCAAAGATTAAAAAACTAAAATCAGAGCGTTGGATAACTGGTTTGTTTTGAATTTTGGCATCTGCTCTTCCATGTTAGTGGAAATAAGAGCTCTTCAAACTGGAATTGAACTAGCTTGGCCACTAAATTTGCACAATGTGGTGTTTGAGATAGCAGACTCATGAGTATTGCTGGATTGGTTGATGCAATCACATGGTTTCGCTCCTAGATATGCTCGGCTATTACAACAACATAAAAATGCATTCCAAAAAGATTGGAATGTTAAAAAATTGTGCATGCCTTCAAAGAGGCTAAACGTGTGGCGGATAAGCTTGTTAATTCATCGTTGGACTATGATTATGGAGTTTTTTTTATTCTTGATGTTTTCTCTTAGCTTTGGCTCTCCATTTTGACCAAAAAAAAAAAAAAGACTAAAATTATTAATACATTTATGCTAAATGAATGGTGAATTGAATTCTTAAACTTCGATCTAAGATTCAAAAAGACCCAAATTAACTTTCATGATTTAATTAAGCACAAAAGTTACAATTTTTTTTTCCTCAATTAGTCCTATTTTTGTAAAAAATAATTTAAAATATTTTATATTTATAAATAATAAACAATTATTTAATAATTGCTAAATTAAAAATAAAATCCAACCTAAAAAGAAAATGAAACCCATAAATTAATAACAAAGAAAAATTCAAAAATATTATAAAATAAACAAACCTAAAAAATTCAATTTAACAAACCCAGAAAAAATAATTCATTCTTGTTAAAACTTAAAAAACCATAAAAATCAATCAATTCAAATTGAAAAAAACTTTAAAAAAATCTAGAAAAACCAATCTATCAACTAATAAACTCAAAAATTTTTCCAATTGAAACTCCAGCATCATAATCTATTCAAGAAAAAAAAAATCAAATGTCATAAGAAAACCAAACCCATATACTTAACAAAGAAAATTATTCAACAAACCTAAGAAAATGCCCAAAAAAAAAAAAAATCAAATGTCAAAAGAAAACCAAACATATACTTAACAAAGAAAATTATTCAACAAACCTAAGAAAATTCCCTAAAAATTAGTAAATCCAGAGAAAATTTTCTATTTCACATCATCTCTCCAACATTAATTTAATTCTTCTTTTTCTTATTTTCTTTCTTAATAATTTGACCTCAAAAACTTGAGCACGACCACACTATCATTATTCTCCCTCCAAAAGTATTCATGCAAAATAATGATGTTTGGGCAATTATAGAGGATCTACAAGACTTCAATCTTGCAAAATATTGATTGGTAGTCATGGACCTTTCTAGGGTCACAATAGGATTGTTGAAGAGACAATGAGCTTTGTATACATTGAAGTAGTCGTCGAAGGTAGCTCATTCTTTGATTTTGTTATTGGCTATGATTTCAAGTAGGTGTATATACTCTAGATCTTCGAGAACGATTGTGGCAGTGGCTATGGGTGGTCTATGTTGTTGTAGTATTAGAATTCAAATGCATTTTTGTATTAACTCTAAGCTCTATCTGGAGCAAATCATGCAAGAAAAGAAAAAAAAAAATATCTATTTGTGAAAAAAATTCTATTTAGTAATAGAATTTTATTGTTTGAAATAAATTTTAAATTAATAGAATAGTTGGCTTATATAAGCAATTCTATTGTTTGAAATAAATTTTAAATTAATAGAATGGCTAGCTTATACAAATGCTTGCTATTATCCATATTAAAGATTGTGATATTCCTATTTTTCCCAATCCTACTCAATCCCCCAACCCTCAAAAGAGGGAAACTTAATTGAATTCTATTATTTGAAATAAATCTATAATGGATTAAAATCATTTTATTTCCTTAAATACTCTTATCTGTTTAAAACAAATAGCTAATTGAGTTATAAGGTTAATAGAGTAATTTTATTAGACATTTCAAATTGAAATGAATTTTCTTAAATATGACTTTTGATTTAATTTGATGTTCTCATGAAATTATATCTTTTTTAAATAAAAGAATTGAATTCTTTTAAATATAGACTTTCAAACAAGAGACTCATTAAAATAAAAAAATTTTCTATTAAATTCTTTCAAAATTTGAGTTTCTAAATAAGCCTTTGAAGGTATGATCATTCTAGTGATTGTTAAACCTTGAGTTATTTAATTCTTAGTTTTGATGATGTAAATATAAGTAGATAACTAATCTTTGTTGCAAGTGTTCATTAATTTATTTAGGCCCCTTAATTGCAAAAGCATTAAAGGAGGCTTGTTGAAGCAAGTTAAGACAAAACCTTTAAGTTCATTGTCAAAACTACTAATGATTGCAAATATAAGTTAATAACTAACCTTTATTGCAAGTGTTCATTAATATATTTAGGCCCCTTAACTGCAAAAGCATTAAAGGAAGCTTGTTGAAGCAAGTAAAGACAAAACCTCTAAGTTTATTGTTAATGTTAGACTAGGTTGGTTAAACCTATGTCATAACCTTCTTTTGACCTTGATAATGAGGATTGATCAGTCATAATGTTTTAATTGAGTGTTGTTTTGCAGTGTATAAGTTGTTTTATCATTGAAAGTTGGATGAAAGTCAAAATCTTCATCTTTATGAAGAACATCCAAATTCGCGGTTGGTATCTCTTAAATTGCGATTGCAACCACAACCTTGCTATAAGGATGGATGGAGCTAGGACAGAGGAATTCGTAGGCAAATTCGTAGCCACGACTCAGTCGAAGGGAGCTTGGTTGATTCACAGAGAAATTCATGGTGGCATTCGCGTCAAAGGTCGTGATTGCAAATTTCATAGTAACAAAGGAGGGAACCAAAATCGTAGCCACAACATGTTAAATGTCCAAGCCAATCGTTGAAAATCAAAAACTGTGAGGGCAAATACTTGGTCACAATCGTGACTCAAGAAGGTGTTGATTCTTCATCAAACAAGAGAATTCGTGGTCTCTGTTACGCACAAGAGAAAACCAACTCACAATCGTGACTTTTGAGTAGTTGGCTGAACATAACAATTATATTTCCTAGATAAGCAATGGGTGATGGACACGTGGACTAGCCGTTAGACACAAAATGTGGTTCTCTGTCGCGATTTTCGATTCTCAGTGCAAATTAAAAATTCGCAACGACGAAATGAGAGTAGCAACCGCTACTTCCGCCAGACAGACATTTAATACAAAATTCGCCTAGCACAACTTAGAGATTTTGGGATAATTTTTGAGTAATGTTTCTTTGGTGGATGTGGGCTATAAATACTTTGTCAAACTGATGGAAATGAAAGAGAATTCAATTAATTGTAACCAAACTCTTGCCAATTTGCTACTCATTCTTCTTACTCTTCTTTTTGTGTTATTGATTGTTTGGTGTGAGCAATAAACACCTTTGTAAGTAGGTTGGGAGTTAGTCTAGATTCTAAAACTATTGTAAGAGGTTGAAGTGTGAGCCAATCCAAAACACTTATGAGAGGTTTTTGTGTGAGCCTAAGAAAACACAAGTTATAAGGGTTTTATGTGAGCCATAAAACACAGGTTATATAATTTAGGTGTGAGCTTGAAAATACTAGTTTATTTGAGTGAAATACCAATTGTGAAGAATTGGGGAATGAACGTAAGGTTTGTTAACACTTGAACCTCTATAAACCTCTTGTGTTGATTTTTCTCTTCTCTTTTTAATTTCCTAAACACTTTAACATTCTTTTTAATTTTTAATTGGTCGCCAATTCATCCCTTCTTGGTACAATAGGCCAACAAGTGGTATCAGATCCAAGTCTCACTCCAAAGCTTAATTGTGTGAGTAAAGATCATGACACAAGAAGGATTCCACACTCACCTTAAGCCATATTTCGATGGCACAAATTATATTCATTGGAAGTATAAGATGAAAATCTATTTGGATAGTGATGTGGTAGACCTCTGGGATATTATTATAAAGGAGTGGAAGCCACCTACCAAAGTGTGGGACGGAAGTGAGAAGTTGATCCCTAAAGAGGAGTGGTTTGAAGCTCATAGGAGATCTAATGGCAGAAATAAAAGAGCCATGGCTATCTTTCTCAGTTCTCTCTCAAGAGAAGAAATTAGAAAGGTCTAACATTGCCTTACTCCTTATGGAATTTGGAAGGCCTTAGAGAACTATCATGAGGGCACCACCTTGGTGAAATCTAACCGGCTTGAGATGTATGTAATGGAGTGAGAGCTATTTATGATAAATGAGGAAGAAAGCATCACGGATATGACAAATAGACTCCTTGCAATCATTACCAACATGAAGAAGTTTGGGAGAGTTCTTACCAATCATGAGGTAAATTAAAAAATTCAAAAATTCTACGTCTTGAAAATTTTGGTAGAGTGTGTAGTATCTAAGAATCCAACTTAAAGTTAACAAAAGTGCCAATAAATGTCCTAATAAGCAAGCTCTTGACTCATGAGTTAGCCTTGAAGAAGGATGAAGAAATGAAGTGAATGAGATGTCAAAGAGAGAAATCTGAAAAACCAAAAAAGAGGACCTTGACACTCAAGTCTTCATTAAGGTAAAAGGAAGTAGAAGTAGCCTTAAGTGAAGAGGAAAATGACAAAAAGAATAAGGAGTTTGCAATGCTTTCAAGAAGAACTAAGGAGCTAATTAGAAAAAGGAAAGAAAAAAGAAACTTCAAGAAAGTAATTCCAACTCCTAAAGAAAGATCAAATGATGTCACTTGCTATGAATGTGGAAAGCAAGGCCACATCAAATATGACTACCCCAAGTTGAAGAAGAAGAAGAAGAAGAAGAAGAAGAAGAACAAAGGGGACAAAGAAAAAAGAAAAAGCTTCAAAGCTACTTGGGATGATAACTCAATTGAAGAAAATGAAGAGGAAGAGGTTGCATACCTATGCATCATGGCTCAAGAGGGTTCATCTAATGAGGTAAGCTCTTCACCTCACTCTTATTCTAAATTTGATGGGTTAGATGATGTGGAGGATGAGCTTTTAGAAGCTTTCACCATGAAATGTGACAAATATAAGTCATAAACGAAAACTTACAAGAAAAAGTGCACTAAATTAGAGGATGAGTTTAAATCCCTAAATAGTCTTGTAAGTGAATTGATGGCTTCTAATGAAGAACTCAAGAAGTCTATAGAGAGTCTATCCAAGTCATCTTCATCCCTAACCTCATTAAGAAAAGAGAATGACTATTTGAAGGGTGAAGTCATTGAGCTTAGAAACTCTATTTCTAAGTTCTATAAGGGTAAGAAAGCTTTGGATACACTTATTGTATCACAAAGACCTCTCTTAGTTAGGTATGGTATAGGCTTTAATGGAGCCTCTTCTTCTACACCTTTACTCATAACATTCATCAAGGCCTTAATATCTCAAACTTCAAGTATTTAGATTTTTGGAAAGAAAAGTGCTCAAAGTGCTAAACCACCATTGCCTAAGGGTAAAAGAAAGGTCAACAAGGCTCAAGGCCTATTTCTAAGAAGGCCCATCATACATACATGTATAATAAAAAGCATGCTCATTTAAACACACACAAAAAATTTACTCCTACACCCATTCATACATGTTCATGCTCACACACACATCATGTTCGTATGAGAAAACCCTGCACTCATACCAAGGGAATGCATAGGAGAAAGACACATAGGTTTAAACTCCAATGCCATTATTGCATTAAGTATGGAAATATAAATGTTTATTGCTACATTAGGAAGGTACATCTCAAGTTGGAGGATCCTTCAAAACCTAACCACCTGGGACCCAAGTATGATTGGGTGCCAAAGCAAAGATGATTTACTTATGTTGTGTAGGGGTGTTTGGCAGCCACCAATGAAGCAAATGATTGGCATGTGGATAACGGATGCTCAAAGTACATGATGGGCAATAAGAAGCTATTCATGGCTCTAAAGGAAAAGAAGGGTGGTAATGTCACATTTGGAACAATGTCAAGTGTAAAGTAATTGACATTAAGACCATTGGTAATAATGGTTGTTTTGTAATTAATGATGTTTTACTTATTGATGGCTTACAATATAACTTGCTTAGTGTAAGTTAATTATGTGACAAAGGTAATAAAGTTACCTTTGATCCTAGAGAATGTCGAGTTTTCACCTTGATGGATAAAAAGGTAGTTTTCAAGAGTGAAGAAAGGGCAATACCTACCTAATTGACTTAGACAATTGGCTAACCAATCCTTTAAGTGTCTGATGTATCTTAGTAATGAAGCTTAACTATGGCATATAAGACTTGAACATGCTAGCATGAAACTCTTGCAAAGCTTAACAAAAGGAAAGTTAGAGGAAGGTCTTCCCAAGCTAAGGTTCTCTAGAGACAAGACATATGGTTCTTGCCAAATGGGGAAGCAACATCAATCTTCCTTCGAAGTAAGGAATATTGTAAGTATATCTAGACCTTTTCAATTAATTCATATGGACTTAATAGGACTTATTAGGACTGCTAGCTTAGGTGAAAAACATTATGCACTAGTGTTAGTTGATGATTACTCTAGGTTTACTTGGATTTCCTTTCTAGCTCATAAGCATGATAATTTTGATGCTTTTAAAAGTTTTGCAAAAAGGATTCAAAATGAAAAAGGTTACTTCATTTCTTCCATAAGAAGTGACTATAGAAAAGAATTTCAAAATGAGTCTTTTGAATGTTATTACTTAAAGAATGAGATTTTTCATAACTTTTCAACTCCTAAAACACCATAAAAAAATATTATTGTAGAAAGGAAAAATATAATACTAGTGGAGATGGCCAGAACTATGCTTAATGCGTATTTATTACCAAATTACTTTTAGGCTGAAGCTATCAATACTTCATGTTGTATTGCAAATCGAGTTTTCAAAAGACTCATTCTTAATAAAACTTCTTATGAGCTATGGAATGGTAGAAAGCCTAAGTTAGCATACCTAAGAGTTTTTGGATGTAAGTGTTTTATCTTGAATACCAATGATAATCTTAAGAAATTTGATTCAAAAATTAATGAAGACATTTTCTTAGGTTATTCCATCGCTAACAAAGCCTATAGGGTTTTTAATAAGAGTTCAATGGTTGTTAAAGAGTCTATAAATGTTGTGTTTGATGAATCCAGTAAGCTTGATATTGGGAAAGGTTCTTTTATTGATGATCTTATAAGTGATTTTGAGAAACTGAATTTGGAGTATACTACAAGAGAAAAGGATGAGGACCATGATGAAAGTAAACTATCAAGAAAAGATAAAGAACCTCAACATCAATAAGTGGAATCACCAAATCAAGATCTTCTCAACGATCAGAGATTTTTCAAGCATCACCCCAAGGACTTAATCATTGGTGATACTTCCAAGGATATAAATACTAGATCTCAACTCAATACTTTAACTAATAATCCTGCTTTTATTTCTCAATTTGAGCTAAAATTTATTGATGAGGCTCTTAATGATGAGAGTTAGGTGATTGCTATGCAAGAGGAACTCAATCAATTTGAGAGAAATAATGTGTGGAAACTTGTTCCTAGGCCTAAAGAACACCCTATTGTAGGTAGTAAATGAGTGTTTAGGAATAAGTTAGATGAGCAAGGATTCATCACTAGAAATAAGGCTAGATTGGTTGCTAAGGGTTACAACCAAGAGGAAGGCATTGACTATGATGAAACCTATGCCCCTATAGGAACGTTAAAGGTCATTAGGATTCTTTTAGCATATGCATGTCACATGAATTTCAAACTATTTTAAATGGATGTTAAAATTGCTTTTTCTAAATGGTGTTATTCAAGAGGAAGTCTATGTTGAACAACCTCTTGATTTTGAATCACATACTTTTCCAAATTATGTTTTTAAATTGAATAGAGTCTTGTATGGTTTGAAATGAGCTCCAAGAGCTCGGTATAAAAGGCTTAGTTCTTTTCTTTTACAAAATGATTTTAAAAAGGGGAAGGTTGATACAACATTATTTGTTAAAAGGTATAATTATGAAACACTAATAATGCAAATTTATGTTGATAGTATAATTTTTCGTGTTACTAATGAATCTTTATATGAGGATTTTGCTAAGTGTATGACTAGAGAATTTGAAATGAGCATGATAGGAGAGCTCAAGTTTTTCCTTGATCTATAAATCAAACAAACCAAAAAATGGATCTTTATCAACCAAGCCAAATACACAAAGGACATTCTTAAGAAATTTGACAAGGAAGGTTGTAAAGCAGCAAAAACACCAATGAGTGATACCATCAAATTGGATAAGGACGAATCGGCTAAGTTAGTTTATGAAAAGAGATATGGAGGTATGATAGGTTCTCTGCTCTATCTTACTACCTGATATAATGTTTAGTGTATATATGTATGCTAGGTTTCAATATTATCCCAAAGAATCTCATTTGAATACTGTTAAAAGGATTTTTAAATATTTACATGGCACATTGCATCTAGGTTTATGGTACCCTAGAGATTCCTCATTTAGCCTCATAGATTATTCAGATGCAGATTATGCTAATAGTCTTCTAGATAGAAAGAACATTTCTGGAACTTGCCAATTCATAGGAGAGTGTTTAGTGTCTTGGTTTAGTAAAAAGCAAGTTTCGATTGCCTTATCCACCGTCAAAGCTGAATATATGGCTGCGGGTTATTATTGTACCCAAGTCCTTAGGATGAAATAATAATTAAAGGATTATGACAAAGTTGTTGATCACATTCCCATCAAATATGACAACACTAGTACTATAAATCTTTTCAAGAATCCCATCCAACATTCTAGGAGCAAACATATAGACATTAGGCATCATTTTCTTAGAGATCATATGGTGATGTTATGTTAGAATTCATAAACACTAATCATCAACTTGAAAAACATTTTCACAAAACCTCTCAATGAAGAAAGGATGAACTTCATTAAGAGAGAGTTAGGAATGATGGAAGCTCCCTGAAGTGAAATATGGATCTTTCTAGGAAGCTTTTTGTATGTTGCATAATTCCTTGTTAAATGATTATTATGTATGTTCCATGTGATATTTACCTCTTTGGATGTCTTAAATATGTGTGCAATTATGCCTCCCTATGCCATTTTGCGAAAATTAGACATCAATATATTAAGTGGATCATAACTTAAAAAGTCAAGTCTTATAGTTTCATAGTTATCTTTTCTAACTTGTAATTCTCGATCATTATTCCTTGATTCACGGTCGCAATTATAGGCACTTATTATTCGACTATCAACCATCAATTTGCAGTCTTGAATTTCATTCTCTATTGTGAATTTGTTCAAATTTTAAATCTTTTAACCATTGAATGCGTTGTTTCCCAAGGATTTTTTTGTCTGTTACTCATATATTTCAGAATTAGCAATTGCGACTTGCAGGTAGCGGTCGGTACTTTGGGTAACTGCTATGCATTTAAGTGATTTGATTGTCAACCGATGGCACTCTTTCATTTAATGCATTTGTAATGATTTTAGGCCATTTTTAACCCCTTTCCTAGCCTATGTAAACCCCTCAAATAATGTTTCATTTCATTCCTACTCATAATTTCAATCTCTCGTCTTCCTTAATCTCAAAAACCTTCAAATCTTTCTTCATTCTCAAATGACCCCTAAGAAAGCCTCAAGAGCAAAGAAGGGAAAAACAATAGCATAACGTTTTGAACCACTGGTTCTACATATGATGAAAGGGATAACGAAAGAGGAAAAAGACCAGTACAAGGTAAATGCTTCGAAGATCATCCTATAGAACAAAATCCTTTCTGCTTTTCGTCTTGAGTCACTGGGCATCAAAGACAAAATCCACACCTTTCTCTCAAACTTGGGATGGACGAATTTATTTTTCATAATGAACCCAAATATGAGGAGATCATGTAATAATTTATGTGCACTGTGACTCTAAGTCAGAGAGCAGAATCTAGTGCTGGCTAATACATGTTAGTATTTTGAGCCTTTAGGGACCCATTTTTCATCACCTTCAAATACATTTTTAATTTTTTTAATCTTCAATTCGAAAATGATATTTCGTTCATCATCTACACTCTTGATGTCATCTATTCTGAGTTATGGTTTGAAATTTCCATTGAGACCAAACATTACCCCTAAACTTTATTAGCCAAATACATTCATACCCTACCTTTTTGGCTACTTCATCGTATCATCACCTTCTCTGTTAACGCAAGAGGGAATGGTAATAAAAAAGTATCCCAAAAAAATCTTACTTTCCTTTTCTACTGGCCCTAGGCACCAAGAAGGGGGGTTGAATTAGTGTTTAAATAAAAATTAAAGTAAGGGATAAAAAAAGAGTAGAGAAGAGAAACAAAGATTTATAATGGTTGGGGTATTAACTAACCCTAGGTCCATTCCCTAATTCTCTGCAATTGGGTGTTTCACTCACTAAAAATAGTGTTTTCAAGCTCACACCTAACTTTTACACTTTGTGTTTTCAAGGCTCACACAACAACCTTTTACAAGTGTTTTCTAAGGCTCATACTAAACCCTCTCTCAAATCTTTTCACAGCTCATACTAAAACCTTTTTCAAGTGTTTTTACAGGCTCACACTAAAACCTGTCACAATTAGTGTTTAATGTTTACACTAAACAATCACTTAAAGCATAAAAAAGAATTAAAAGAATGAGTAGCAAATTTGCAAGAGTTTGGTTACAAGTTAATGAATTCTCTTGCATTTACATCTGTTTGGTGGAGTATTTATAACTCATACCCACCAAAGAGATGTTAGACTATGAAGCTCATCAAATCTTCAAGATATGCTATGCAGATTCTGCATTAATTGCATGACAGGTAAGAGGCGACGCTACTGAAGATTCATTATCGTGACATTTCAATTTCCATACAGGAGCAAAAAATTACAGTGAAAAACCTTGTTTGTGTCTAACGGCTAGTCCACGTGTTAGCTCCTCATTGGTCCATCAGGAAAATAGAGTCGTTGCTTTCTAATTGCTTAAAAACTTCACGATCACGATTAGTCCTTGTACAAGGTGCGACTGAGAAGCGAATTCTTCTATTTGAAGGAGAATTTTCATCTTCATGAATCGTTGTCGCTACCCATAATGTCGCCCTCGTGAATTTTATTCTTCAACATATACCTAGGACACTTGGTACATTGTAGTTATAGACTTGGTTCCCTCTTTAGTCACTATGAAAGTCATAGTCACGACTAAGGCGCGACAATGACCACGAATTCGTCTATGACTTTGATACTCCCATATGTGGATGAGTCATGGTAGTGACGATGCCCGTGAATCCGTTTGGCCTAGTTTCACCATGTCTTGAGCTAAGTCGCAGTCGTGAATTAAAAGTTGCTGACCGCCAATTTGGATGAACTTTGTCTTCTTAAAGATTATGAACTCCATCCAACTTCCAATTGAAAATCTAACTTAATTTTGCAAAACAACACGTAATGGAAACATTAGGATTGATCAATCTCTTTTATCAAGATTAAAAAAGGTCTAAGACTTAGGATTAACCATCCTAGTCGAACATTTTCTGTCTTACAAAAATAAACCTATACAAATTGGTCACTATCTTATAGATCAATTGATCCACATGAACACTAAGCCCAAGAGTCAGTTTCTTCTTCCTTCCCATTTCACTGCCATCTACAAATATGTAGGTGCTCTTAATGAGGAAAATGAAAAATTCCAAACTAAGAATCTTCTCTCTTCCTAAAATTTTCTAGACCTTGCCTACCTCATCAATGTAAAAGCCATTCACCCTTATTCTTACACATACACTTTTGGTGCTTTTAGGACCCAAAAAAACTAGAGACCTCATAAGCCTCTAAAAGAAAAAGGCTTGTCATTGAAGAGGGTGCCCAACTGATTCCACTCCCTAACCAAAAACCTAAAGCCAAGATCACTCTTGCCTTTGTGAATAGAAAATTAGATAAGATTATTATATAAATAAAAGTGTTTGTATTGCAATTCATTGCCTCAAATGTTATGTGATTGCAATCTATCTGTTATCTTTATTGTTTTGCTCTTTATGATTACTCTATCTCAATTTATGTACCTCTTTTACTTTTTAAATCTCTACCCTTTTTTTGATCTTGCCAAAAGGGGAGAGAATAACATTGAAAAAAAATAAGTAATGTGCATAAAAAAAGCATAAGTTGAGGGGGAGTAAGTTCTAACTTAGAATACTTAGAATTATTTGATCATTGACCATCCCAACTTTACAACTCATACATTTGATTTTCTTTAAAGATCAATCTAAGTTGTCAAAATAAAAAAGGTTGAGATTGTTGGACTAGGTTTGTTAAACCTATGCCATAAGCTTCTTTTAATCTTAACAATAGCGATTGATCAGTCCTAATGCTTTAATTGAGTGTTGTTTTGTAGTGTATAAGTTGTTTTATCATTGGAAGTTGGATGAAAGTCAAGATCTTCATCTTTATGAAGAACATCCAAATTCATGATCGTTATTCTCTAAATCGAAATTGCAACCTTACTAGAAGGATGGACGGAGCTAGGACAAAGGAATTCGCGAGCGAATTCGCAGCTGTGACTCAGCTGAAAGGAGCTTGGTTGATTCATAAAGGAATTCATGGTGGTATTCGCATCAGAGGTCATAACCGCAAATTTCATATTAACAAAGGTGGGAACCAAAGTCACAACCACAACACGCTAAGTGTTCAAGGCAATCATTGAAAATTAAAAATCGCGAGGGCGAATACTTGGTCATGATCGTGACTTAAGAAGGTGTTGATTCTTCACTAAATAGAAGAATTTGCAGTCTCAGTCGCGCCTAAGAGAAAGCTAACTTACTACCACGACTTTTGAGTATTTAGCTGAACATAACAACTATATTTCCTAGACAACTAATGGGTGAAGGACACGTAGACTAGCTATTAGACATAGAATGAGGTTTTCTACCATGATTTTTAGCTCCTCAGTGCAAATTCGAAATTCGCGACCATGAAATGAGAGTAGTGACCATAACTTCCACTTGACAAGCATTTAATACAAAATCTATCTAGCACAACTTGGAGATTTTGAGATAGTTTTTGAGTAACGTCTCTTTGGCCGATATGGGTTATAAATACTCCGCCAAACTAATGGAAATGAAAGATAATTCAATTAATTGTAACCAAACTCTTGCCAATTTGCTACTCATGCTTCTTACTCTTCTTTATGTGTTGCTAATTGTTTGGTGTGAGCAATAAACATCTTTTAAGTAGGTTGAGAGTTAGCCTAGATTCTAAAACTGTTGTAAGAGTTTGAAGTGTGAGCCTATCTAAAACACTTTTGAGAGGTTTTTATGTGAGCTTAAGAAAACACAAGTTGTAAGGGTTTTGTGTGAGCCATAAAACATAGGTTGTATAAGTTAGGTGTGAGTTTGAAAACACCAGTTTAGTCTAGTGAAATACCTAATTGTGAAGAATTAGAGAGTGTACGTAGGGTTTGTTAACACCCGAACCATTATAAACCTCTTGTGTTGATTTTTCTCTTCTTCTTCTTAACTTTCTAAACACCTTAACCTTCTTTTTAATTTTTAATTAGCCACTAATTCAACCCCCCTTCTTAGTGCACTAGGCCAATAGTTAAAACTGCTTAGTGAAATGACTTCATATAGTTTGAAAAAGGTCCATTACAAGAAGAAACTTGAAGAAAATCACACAAAAGGCCAAATGCCTTTGCATAACCTAGTTTAATAGCCTATGTAACCTGAGAATTCCTCTCAAAGATTTGAAAGAACGAGTGCAGTTTATAACAAACTTGTTCACTCTGAAGAAATTTGAAGATCTTTTTATAAAAAAAAAAAAAAAAAAAAAGGAAAACCATGCCCATGCCATGAGCAACCTAGATGAATAGTCCTATGCAACTTCATTGATATATCAAGTTTCCAACCTCTCATGGAACAACATATAGATTCCATGGAAAGATCTAAATGAACAACTCCATTCACCTTAAAGAAAATTGAGATTTTTCAGATAGAATGTTGGAATAGCCTGAGAGACATGAAACTACCTAAGTGAATCGCTCTGATCATCAAAAAGCAAATTGAAATTTTCAAACGAAAAGATGGAATGATTTAGAATCTCAATAACAATAAGTTGCATAGCCTCATTAGTCAGGAGTAAATTAGAATATTTTTAGATAGAAAAGTAGAGTGACCTATAACTATTGGAATTACTAATAAGAATAGCTTGTTTAATATGTACTTACCTCATATACAAAGTCGAACTTAAGGAGTAACCTCGTACTCACTAGAGAAATTTAAATTTAGTTAAAGTCAACCTGTGGAATGTTCTATACAACGTGGAATTACCTCGTTATATTATGAAGTAGTTTGAAAGCTCACATTTTTGCCTAGGAACTAGCTTGTTCAATAAAGGTGAAGAAATCATTTTGATAATGAACCTACTAGACTTGCCTTAGAACTTTTTATGTGATTGTTACTTTGACCAATAGAGCTAGAAATCAAGTTATCAATCGAAGGATTAGAAATTAAGTCCTTAAAACTCCAATCTTGAAAATGCCACAAAGGCTGATCACTCCCTTTTATAAGTCTAATTTTGTATCCTGTTAAGAACACAAGAAACCAAAGCATAAAACTTTCCAAAACTTGATAATATTGATAAAAAAATTATTGTTTTTCATAATACAATGTTATGGCTTATATAAAGCCTTACAAAAAGAAGATTCCTATATAGAAAAGGTTTAAAATTCCTAAATAAAGTTATATCTAGGTAGGAAACATATTCTAGAAAAGAATCCTAGCTAAATAGGAAAGAAGAAACTCAAAATTCAGTTAACAAAAAAAAAAAAATAGCTTGCTCTTGAAACACACGGCCTTGACGCATAACCGTGCATTGTTGTGATCCTCACTTAGCGAACGTGATGCTCGATGCATAGTTGTGTCACAAAGGTATGCACTTATTATCTTTACTATCTAAAAGTGTCCTCATGTAGCACAATATGTTCCCGGATGCACAATCATATGTTTTAGCCATGTGCTTTGGATTCCTTCTGTCCAATCAATACATAGTCATATGTTATGGCCATGTGTAATTCTTCTTCCTTTAAAGAATCTTCTTTGACTTTGTAGCTTTCATCTTAAGGTTTCTCCCATGCAATTAAGGTATAAAGGACTTGATTTTGACTTGAAAAAATCCTTTAATTTCCTCTTGCACTTTTATGATCAATCCTTACAAAGTTTTTTTTTTCATTCTTTTAGTCTTTGCCCTAATAACAAGACCTTTAATCCCTTGTAATAGATTAGGCTTGCTAGCACCTTGATCTCTATCATTCTCTCCCTCTTTGAAAGAATTTGTCCTCAAATCACCTACATCAAATAAAGATAAATTAACAATGTTAAAAGTAACACTAACATTGTCATAGTTACTATGTAAATTAAGCTTGTAGGTGTTATTATTGATCCTCTCCAAAACTTGAAAAGCTCCATCTCCTCTTAGTTACAATTTGTTTTTTTTTTGTATGGAAATCTCTCCTCACGCATATGTACCCAAACCTAATCTTCAGGTTCAATGACAACCTTTATTCACTCTTTGTTAGCTTATTTGGCATACTGTTTATCCTTTCTTTTAATGTTAGCTTAAAATTTGGCATATTCTTCACAAAATCTACCTTTTGCTTACCATCAAGATTAGCACCCTCATTAGTAGGCAAAGGTAAAATATCCAAAGGAGTTAAATGATTATGCCTAAAACAACTTCAAAAGAGAAAAAGAAGTAGTAGAATGAACAACTCAATTATACGTAAACTCAATATGTACAAACTCTTCTCCTAATGTTTTAAGTTCTTTTGAATGATAGTGCACAACAAAGTAATGAATGCCCTATTAACTACTTTAGTTTATCCATCTATTTGAGGATATGTAATAGTAGAAAATAGGAATTGAGTTCCCAATTTACTCTATAAAGTGCTCTAAAAATGACTTGAGAACTTAACATTTCTACCACTAACAATAGTCTTAGGCAAGCCATGCAAATGAACAACCTCTTTAAAGAACAAATTAACAATATGTGTTAATGAAATGAGCCATTTTGCTAAACTTATCAATAACAATAACAAATATGTTGTCATTGCCACTTTAAGACCTTGGTAACTCTATGAAAAAATCCATGGAAATATCAATCCAAAGTTAGGTAGGTACGGGTAAAGGGATATACAAACCAGGTGGTTTAACCTTGGACTTTGCTTGCCTACATTTAATGCACTTATCACAAATAAATTAGACATCATGTTTCACGTTAGGCCAATAAAAATGCTCAGCCAATATGTCTATTGTCTTTTGCATACTAAAGTGCCTCATCAAACCAAACCATAAGTTTCCCTAATAAGTAATTCTCAAATAGAAGAAAAAGGCACATATAATTTATCTTTCTTGACTAAGAATCCCTCATGCTTATAAAAATTACCAAATGAATTCTTAACACGTGCATCCCATACTTGGCTAAATCAACATCATTGGTATACAAGTCCTTAAGTAAATTAAAACCAAGTAATTTAGTTTGTAAAAAAGTAAGTAATGCATACCTCATAGACAATGCATCAACACAATATTTTCTTTCCCATGCTTATATTTGATTAAATAAGGAAAAGTTTCAATGAACTCTAACCAATTAGCATGTCTCTTATTGAGCTTATCATGAGATTTCAAGAGCTTTAAGCTTT
Source organism: Omphalea diandra (assembly GCA_949677035.1). Classification (NCBI taxonomy): domain Eukaryota; kingdom Viridiplantae; phylum Streptophyta; class Magnoliopsida; order Malpighiales; family Euphorbiaceae; genus Omphalea; species Omphalea diandra. The sequence goes on from CATIWR010187766.1 coordinate 18,350, forward strand.
CATGATTGAAATAAATGATCAATTCCCTTGGCCATAAATAATGTTTTCATGTTTGAAGAGTTCTCACTAATACGTAGAGCTCTTATCATAAGTAAGATAGTTCAATACTATCCCAAAAGCTTTTCATTCAAATATGTAATTGGTTTGGAATCTTGGGTCAAACCAACCCATATTCCAACCCCGGATGCTTCACATTCTACCTCAAAAGATTTGTCAAAGTTAGGTAAACACAATAATGGTGCATTAGTCAATTTTACTTTCAAAGTGTTAAAAGTTTATTCATGCACTTTATCCCACTTAAAAACAACATTTTTTTAAACAAGTTCATTCAAAGGTGAAGTAATGGTACTAAAATCTTTAACAAACCTTTGATAGAAACTTGCTAACCTATGAAAACTTCTTACTTTGTTTGCATTCTTAGGTGTAGGCCATTCCCTTATCGCCTTTACCTTCTCTTCATCAACACTAATACCTTATGAACTAATAGCATATCCATGAAACATAATAAATTCCATGCAAAATGTGTATTTCTTAATATTAACATATAATTGATGCTCCCTTAACGCACTAAACACATTATGCAAATGTTTCATATGCTCATCTAAATTTTTGCTATAAACTAAAATATCATCAAAGTAAACTACCACAAAATTCCCTACACATAAAACATGATTCATCAACTTCATGATAGTACTAGGTGAATTAGTTAAACCAAATGACATTACTAACCACTCATACAATCTATATTTAGTTTCGAATATAGTTTTCCACTCATCTTCTCTTTCATGCGAATTTGATAATAACCATTTTTCAAATCAATTTTAGAAAGCAAGAGTCATGTAACTCATCAAGCATATGATTTAACATTAGGATAGGATGCCTATAGTATACCATTATCTTGTTGATGGCTCCATAATCCACACACATGCATCATGTTCCATCTTACTTTAGGGCTAAGATGATGAGAATCGAGTATAGACTAAGACTTTCCCTCACAAATCCTTTTTGCACCAACAAATCTACTTGCCTTTAGATCTTCTTGATTTTCTCGAGATTAGCTCTATAAGCCAGTCAACTCGATATGGTAGATCCAGGTATGTCTCTTCGAGAAAAAGATCTTCAAAATCATATAATAAAGACACTACAACATTGGACAAAAATAGGTTAAGATCGTTAAAAGAAAGATAAACATCCTTGTACAAGTAGTTGTTGCCTAACACTTAGTACACTCTTAATCTCACTTTTTTTTTTTTTTATAATCATGATCTTTTTCTCACTCTTCTCCCCTTTTTGCCCTTTTTTCTTCTCAACTTTTCTCTCTACCACACCTTGTTTCTTTTTTGTGCACACTTTCATTCTTTTCAATTTTTCTCTCTATACATTTTTCTTTTTTTTCCTCTTCCTCACTAATTTGATTTTCTCTCATTTTGCACTCTATTGTTATTCTCAATTGATCCTCATAAGCATGCAATGGTTTGAAAAGAGTTAGTATAAAACATCGATTATTAAGTATAAAACATCGATTATTAAGAACAAAGGAATAACGATTTTATACCCATTATGTGTGACATTCCTATCAAATTGCCATGGTCAACCAAGCAAAATATGACCCATATGCATCAGTGCAACATCACATAAGATTTCATCCTCATATTTGCCAATGGAAAAAGAAACTAACACTTGCTTGTTAACCATCACTTCCCCATAATCATTTAGCCAAGTGAGTTTGTATGGTTTAGGATGCTTTATGGTATGCAAGTCTAGCTTTGCAACTAACAAAATACTAGCAACATTAGTGAGAATACCCTCATCAATAACCAAAGTACATACCTTACCTTTCATATGGCATTTAGTGTGGAAAATTTGCTCATGTTGCTCCTCATCATCATTCTTAGGTTGTGCACTCAATGCTTTTCTTGCCACTAAAATCTCACTATGAGCGGGTCCTTCAATCTCCACATTTGAATAACCTTTCAATAGGGCATTTCATCATTACTTAAGCTAACACTCTCAATATCACCATGGTCTTTTTATTTGGGCATTAAGAAGTAATATGCTTGAATCCTTGGCACCTGAAATAGTTAACATCACATGATTTAGAAGGAGTTTTGGTTTTGATTTTACATTTTGGAGTAGTAATCAAATCATTTGGTTTTGTCTCTTCCTTTGATTTTGTGATGGCTTTGTTATCCTTCTAATTATCCCTTTATGAAGAACTAGATTTGGCTCTTCTAGATTTGAGTAACTTCTTCACCTTAATGGCTTTATGTAAGAGTTCCTTGCAATTCAATAATATCAACAAGCTCCTTATTCAAGCCTCCAATGAACCTTGCCATGGTAGCCTCATAGTCTGCCCCTATATTAGTCCTTTTCATGCACCTATATTAGCCCTTATCATGGCTATCTCCATCTTCTTGTCATAGTCCTCCATGCTCTTGGAACCTTGCACTAAAATTTGCAATTTTTTATGTGAATCATGATAACAATAGCTAAGGAAAAACCTTTTATGCATTGCCATTTTCATGTCCTCCCATGTTCGAATAGATCTTTCTTCATGCCTTCGCCTATTGATCACAAATTGATCCCCCATATGTTTGCATTATCGGTAAACTCTATGGTTGCCAATTTTACCTTCTTCTCATTAGAGTACTCATGACAATCGAACACATGTTCAACCTTTTGTTCCTACTCTAGGTATAGCTTCAGATAATTCTTGCCTTAAAAGGTAGGAATTCTCATCTTGATGTTACTTATGTTACTATCTCTTTTGGAAGTAGTTTTCTTACCTTTGTTGGATATTTATTCCTCCTAATCTAAATCATCATCTTTCTTTTCCTCATTCACATGTTGTTTATAGAATTTGGAATTTGATAGGGATTGTATGTCAACCAACCTCACATTCAACTTTTGAAATTGTTCCACAATAGCTATCATGAGTAATTTCATGTCTCCATCTTGTGATTATTTTTCATTGCTCATGTTTATAACTTACAAAAATTTGTTAGCGACAAAAGAAAAGTGGTCCTCAAAAACTCTCTTACGTGTTTGCACTCAGATAGATAATGATCATTTGTGCTTTATATAAATTAGGCTTTTATCCTCTAGTAAGCTCACTATTCTTGCCTTTTAGCTCTAAAGCTAGCCTTCTTTATGTTCTTAAGAAGTAATCAATAATTAATGGCAACTTCAAAGATCAAGACTTCAATGACCTAGTTGAGGAAAAACAAAAAACACAAGGAAAGTTAATTAATAGAACCACGAAAAAAAACTCAAAAAAGGCAAAGGTTGTATGAAAGAAATATCTAGATCATAATGAATCAAAGACACCAAAAAAGTAACTTTTATAAAAAGACACCAAGAAAACAAACAAATTGATTATGCCCAAAATAAATTGAAACAAAATCCTTTTTTGTTTAGGAATATGAAATTGCGATTTGCTTTTTTTTTTTCACTTTCCTTTTTTTCACTTTTTTTTGACTTTCTCTTCTTTTTTCCTAAATTCTTTTTTAAATAAAAGATCAAACTAACACTTTGAGTTAAAGTGATGCGAACTCTTATAATGACAAATTAAAACCTAATAATTATACAAAATTGTGAACTTTAAATATGTATATTAAAACCCAAAGCCAATAATTGAAATGAATGGCATTGAATTTTATTGATGCAAAAACACAAAGAAACACATGTAAAAGTAGATAGATGGAAGATAGAACTAGAAGAAAAAGGTTTTTAAAAATGAAAATAAATAAAACATGAAATAATTAGAACAACGACAAATAAAGGATATGTAACCTGATTCTAGAGTCGAGCTCTAATACCAACTAATAAAGAACTCAGTAGGAGACTCCCTCTAAGAACTCTTTATGTGATTATTACTTTGCCCAAGAAAGTTATAAATCAAGTTGTTGATTAAAAAATTAGAATCCTAAGGAAACCAAGTCCTTAAAACCCTAATCTTGAAGATGCTACAAAGGTTGATCACTCCTTTTGATAAGTCTAATTTTGTATTCTGCCAAAAACACAGGGAAGCAAAGCATAAAACTTGCAAAAAATCAATAATATTGATCAAAGATTAATGATTTTTTATGATACAATGCTACGTCTTATATAGCTTTACAAAAAGAAGGTTCTTACATATAAAAGGTTTAAAATTCCTAAATAAAGTTATTTCTAACTAGGAACATATTCTAAAGAAGAATCCTAGAAAAATAGGAAAGAAACAACTCAAAATTTAGTTAACAAAAATAATAAAATAGCTTGCTCTTAAAACACACGACCTTGATGCATAGTTATGCATTGTTGCAATCCTCACTTAGCAAACGCGATGCCTCGATGCATGGCCATCTCACAAAGTTGTGTGCATATCATCCTTACTATCTAAAAGCATCCTCGTTAAGCATAGTTGTGTGGTATCAAGCACGACTGTGTGCCTGGATGCACGCTCGTGTGTTTTAGTTGTGTGCTACATTATGGCTGTGCATGACTCTTCTTCCTTCAAATAAGCTTTTTCTGACTCATAACTTTCTTCTTGAAGTTTGTCCCATGCAATTAAGGCATAGAGGACTTGATTTTAAGTTGAAGAAGATCCTTGAATTTCATTTTACACTTTCGTTATCAATCCTTGCAAAGTTTCTTTCATTCTTTTAGTCTTTACCTTAGTCTTTAGACCTCTAATCACTCATAATAGATCTTAGGAAGGCTTGCTAGCACCTTGATCTCCATTACATTCATAGTGAAATGATTAATTTTTCTAACAGCATTAAAAAGTGACTTTTATGCGTACTGGCTAGTTTTTCTTACTTGGACTATAAAAGGGACATCTCCTCTGCCTTAAATAAGTTAGAAGAATTATTTGTAAGAGTCTAAAAGCTCAAAGTGATCATATTCTCTTCTTCTTTTTCTTTTTTAAGCATACATTTAAGTATTTGATCTTGAATTTGTATAGCTTGAGAGCAACTTAGTAAGTGATTCTCCCTTAAAAAATATTTATTTCTTTAAATGTGAGGATCATCTCTAGCTAGAGTAGATAATCTTTAAAAGATCATTATGAAAATTTAAGATGGTACCTATAAACTATCTTAGGTAAGCTTGAATAATGCTTGAAACTATTTAGTAAAGGCTTTAAATGGTGCCCATTAAATTCACTTGAGTGTAAAGATTTCAGTAGCACCTATAAGCTCTTTGGTAATGGAACCTTTTACTGTGATCTAGAAGAGAGGACGTACACTCCAAGAAAGCTATAAAATAATGATGAAAATTAGCATAGGATTAAATTTCATCACTAATTACTGATGAAACTGTAATGAAGTAGTGAAGGCATGCAATTAGTGATGGAATTGCAATGGCAAACGATAATAAATTTATGACACAGATGGAATCGATTGCCAACTTTAGCACTTTTTTTGTGAGAAATGTAATGAGACAATAATCAGGTAGTAGCGGTGAATTAATTTAAGAATAAAATGTTATATGTCGTTATTTTTATTTGCATGGTTAGTGATGAATTTTATCCTTCACTAAGTGAATAAGTGAAATGGTAGTCATTTCACTTATACCTAGTCACAAATTGGATTCGTCGCTATGTGAATAAGTGAAATAATTATTGTTTCACTTATACTTATTGACGAATTGATCCATCACTAAGAAAGAATGTTAAGAGGCGCATTTGCCCCCTTTGCCTGGCAGCCTCTCTCCCTCAATCTTCATCTATCACTCTTTATTGTTCTGTTTCACTTTCACTCTCTGTCTTTCTTTCCCTCTCGATATCAACCCTTTCTTTTGCTTCCATTCTCACTATTTCTCTCACTCTGTTTCCCTCCCCATCACATTCCCTCTTACTCTCAACTTATTGGAATGCAAAGTGTTAGCTTTAATTATGTGCTCTGTGTTGTTTGTCATTTGTTAGTATTTATGGTGGGGATTGATAGGTTGTGCTAAATTAATTATGTTAGAATGTTGAATGAAATGGGTTAAAATGTGATTATAGTTTTGGATTTTTTGATTAACTATTTGCTTAGCGAGAAAATGAATGAAAATATGTGATTTTTGTTGATTATTTTCGTTTTTAACATTTATAACTTTTTAATTAATAGTAAATAAATGAAAATAAGGTTTTTTTTTTTTTTTTGATATTTTATCTTTGTTATTTGTTTTACTTTTAATTTCATTTTATTGTAGTTATGCTCTTTGATATGTTGCTCTCTAATATGTTGATTTTAGTTTTTGATTTTCTTATAATTGTTTTTTTGGGAATATAGCGTTGGGTTCATTCTCTAATAGTTAGGCCATTGTAGAACTCTAAACAAAGGACTGTTGTCATGTTTTTTTAGGAATTAAGCCCTTTTTAGATGTTGTTTTGCAGTAATTTTTGAAAATAATAGCAATGCTTTTAATTTTATAACTAGTTTAAGACTTGAGGATGCTTAATGCCTATTGATGCAAAGATCAAAACTACAATGTTTAGTAGATCATAAATAGGAAAAAAATCTTTTTATAATTAATTACTGTATGTACTTATAATATCATATTGAATTATATAGTAAAATTATAACAAACTTTTATAAGTATAGTATGTGCAATATGAATTAATAACTAATAATGAAATAATGAAGTCTACTTATATGTAATATATCATAATTTTAATAATTTTCTTTCAATACGTCACTAAACTAATTTAAGACAATCCTTATCCTTTCATTTTTCTTTCATATATTTGCTAAAAAAAAAAAAAAGGAAAAGAAGAGTAGAAAGTGGTTACATTTAATCAGTGGATTACTGTTGTGGGTAGTTAATTTTATTATAATTAATAAAATCTTATATAATCCACCCTTTTTAGCTTTTTGTGCCTTTTTGTTTTAGTTTATAATGGAAGGCCTATGGATTTGTTTTGCAAATTTTTTGCCAAAATGGACTTGTAAGCTTGAAGGAGATTTATTAAAGTGTCTTGGATGATTTTGTAAATTTTAAATTTAATGGTCTGCATGTGTCTTTTCTATCATTCGATTTTGATTAAGATATTATTTTTAATTATGACTAATTACTAACTCATTTGGACTCCATTTAGATCTCATTAATATGAGGACTAACATTAGTTTAGATCATAAACTCCAAATCTTAAATGATACTGAGTTTTTCTATAGAACATTCTCGTCTTTTTCAACTTTATATGCTTTTACGTTCCATCTTTTGATAAAGCACTTATAAGAAGTTGTTGGACTAGGTTGTTCAAACCTAAGTTAAAACTCTTTTTTGATCTTGACAATATAGATTGAAAGGTTCTAATATCAATTTTAAGTGTTGTTTTTATAGATATTAAGATAAAACTTCATTAGGAGTTGAATAAAAGTGTCTGGAAGAAAGAAACTCTAAGTATGAAAATCTACTTTCGAAATTAACGACCATAAATTTCGAAGTGACTGTGAATTTTGAAAAAGTAGCTCTTGAGATTCAAAAGTCACAACCGCAAATTTCGGTAGCAACCGCAAATTTTAGAAACCACATCTCCATGATTAGAAAGAAGATTTCACGTTGACAATCGCGTCTGAAAAGGAAAATAGCGATCGCGAATTTGAAGTAGCGACCGTGAATTTTAAGATATGTTAGAAAGATCCAACGATTAGTTTTTGAAGAGACTAATGGTTTCATGCCACGTGGACTAGTTATTAGACACAATTCAAAATTAGCGACCATGAATTCAGTCTCGACCGCGAATTTTGTCTAACAAGCATTTAATGCAAGATATGCCTAACATAACTTAACGATTTAGACATAGTTTATTTGTAACATCTCTTTAGTGGTTATTACCTATAAATACACCACCAAATGGACTTGAATGCAAGAGGATAACCATTGATAAGTGCCAAAACTCTTGCTAAGTAATTTCTCAACTTTAATTCTTTATTTCTTTTTACATAGTTTGGTGTGAGCTTTAAACAACTTTTTGTTTGGGTTTGAGAGTTAGCCCTTGTATAGAAAACTCTTGTATAGGTTTGAGAGTAAGCCTTAGAAAACTCTTGTGTAGGTTTAAGTGTTAGCCTTGGGAAAACACTTGTAAGGTTTGGTGTGAGCCTAAACACTAGGTTGAGTGTGAGCCTTGGGAAAACACTTGTAAGGTTTGGTATGAGCCTAAACACTAAGTTGAGGGTGAGCTTGTAAAACACTAGAGATTGAGTGAAATACCCAATTGGTGAATTGGGGAGTGGATGTAGAGTTGGTTAATACCTGAACCACTATAAAACTCTTGTGTTTATTCTTTTTCTACCCTTTCTCTAATCTTTCATTCTTATGTGCCTCCTCTAAAATCAAAAGTCCAAATTTACCACTAATTCAACCTCCCCCCTCCTCCTTTTTTCTTGGTGCACTAGGCCAATAATTGGTATAAGAGCCAAGTCTCAATTCAAGCCTTAATTGTGTGAGAAAAGATCAATGGCACAAGAAGAAGTCCACTCTCACCTTAATCTTCACTTTAGTGGCAATGGTTATGCTCTTTGGAAGCATAAAATGAAGATCTATCTTGATAGTGATCTCATCAATTTATGGGAATATATTCTTGAAGAGTGAAGCCTCCAACAAAGAAGGTTGAAAGAGTAGAGGTGGCAATTGCAAGAGAAGAATGGATTAAAGCAAAAAGAAAGGCAAAAGGGAAAAACAAGAGGGAAATGGCTATTCTCCTAAGCTCCATGTCAAAAGAAGAAATTGAAAGAATCCAACATTGCCAAACTACACATGCCATATGGAAAGCACTAGAAAAGTATCATGAGGGCATAACTCTTATGAAATCAAGTAGGTTGGAGATGTATGTGATAGAGTGGGAGCTCTTCAAGATGAAAAACCATAAAAGCATCCCTGAAATGACAAATAGACTCCTCTTTATTATCACAAACATGAAAAAGTTTGGAAGGATTCTTACCAACTATGAGGTAAACACTAAAATCTTCAAATCTCTTCCATTAAATAAATTTGGTGTAAGAGTATGTAGCATTCGAGAGTCCAATCCAGAGATTGGGAAAGTGTCAACCGATGTTGTTATTGGTAAGCTTCTCACTCATGAGATGGCTCTCAAGAAAGTTGAAGAGATGAAGAAGCTAAGAGAATAAAAACACAAAGAGGAGAAGAAAGCTTTGGCCTTCAAAGCTCAAGAAGATTATTCAAGCTCAAGTGACTCAAATGAAAGTGATAAAGAAGAAAAATAGCTTGCCAAAATATCAAGAAGGACCAAGGAGTTGATGAAAAAGAGAAGAGAAAGAAGAATCTAAAGAAGTCATCTTCCTATCATCACAAGGAAAAGAATAAGACCTTTAAAGCCACTTGGGATGATGATTCAAGTGATGAAGATGAAGATGTAGATGAAGTAGCAAACTTTTACTTCATGGCTCAAGAGGACTCCTCCAAAGAGGTAAGTACTCTCCACACTTTTATGATGATTATGATGCATTTGATGATATAGATGAAGAGCTTTTAAAAGCTCTCACTTTGAAATGTGACAAATATAAGTCAGAAATGAAAACTTACAAAAAAAAATGTTCCAAACTAGAGGATGAATTTAAATCCTTAAATGATCTTGTAAGTGAGTTGAGGACTTCTAATGAAGAACTCAAAAAGTCTCTAGAGAGTTTTTCTAAGTCTTCATCCTCTCTTCACTCTTTGAGAAAGGAAAATGATTCTTTAAAGGACGAAGTTATAAAACTTAGAAACTCCATCTCTAAATTTCATAAGGGGAACGAAGCTTTGGATACACTTATTATATCTCAAAGATCTCCTTTAGTTACACATGGTCTAGGCTTCAATGAAGCCTCTTGACCTACTTCATCACCCACTACATTCATTAGAGCATCAACACCTTAAACTTTAAGTATTGAGGTCATGGGGAAGAAAGGTGCTCCTAGCATTGAGGCTCCTATGCCTAAGGGTAAAGGAAAGGCCTCTAATGCTTAAAGAGCAAATTATGCTTACATTTATAACAAAAAGCATGCTCAAACACACAAACACAAAAAATTTTCTTCTACTCTTAATCACTTATGCACTTGCATACACTCTCATAACCAAAGTATGGGAAGGCCCTCTACTCATACTAAGGTTGTGCATGGGAGAAAGACTCATAAGTCTAAACTCCAATGTCATTATTGCATGAGATATGAGCATATTAATGGATTTTGCCACATTAGGAAGGCACATCTCAGATTGGAGGACCCTTCTAAGACTAACCCCCAAGGATCCAAGTATGTTTGGGTACCAAAGCAAAGTGTTTGATATTGTAGGATGGGGACTCCTTCACCAAATTCTCATCATGGAAAATGTAAAGGTGAATGGAGATTGCTAATGAAGAATGGATAAAAGTTTTAAATGGTTATTTGGTATCAATCCATTGATACTAAAATTGTAATGTATCTCTTATCCCTTATGTTTTTAACCTAATATATATGCATACATTTAGGGGGAGTTTTATTGTTTGATATATCTATGTGTTCACATGTTTGATTTAATTTGATTGATTGATTAACTGTGTGATGAGTTGAATCAATTCATTTTGCATTTGAGATTTTATGCATTTCAAATGTTCAAATCAATCATCAAATATCATAAACTCTATACTAGGGCCATATATGAAAATTCTTAAATTTCTAGTCCTAGTTTGTGTGTTCAAGCATCTTTAAATGTTTGAATTATTTTTAATTTTTTTATATATAAAATTGCCATGGGATTTATGTTTCATCCATTTATCTTCTTATGTGACATATTGTGATCAATTGTATAAAATTACTTCATTCTAATTTGAGTTTGTACAATTGACAAAGTTTGTGGAATTTCCCTCTCATATTCCCTATTCTCTCTTTTATTCCCTCCCATTCCCCTCTTGACAAAGGGGGAGAGATAATTGACTGAATATATAAAGAAGGAACATACAAAAAAGGAAGAGAAATTGAACTACATTTGTAATAAGCTAAGACAATGACCTTAGAATAACTAAGGGGGAGTATGGATTTAGGGGGAGCAATTTCATACTTATGTTTTTTAATCACTTCACAATCATCCTCTTAGGAGCATGCATAATTGATTCTTTATCCTTTGCATATTCAATATAGATTGTTAAAATAAAAAAAGGGGAAATTGTTAGACTAGGTTGTTCAAACCTAAGTCAAGACTCTCTTTTGATCTTGACAATATAGATTGAAAGGTTCTAATATCAATTTTAAGTGTTTTTTTTGCAGATATTAAGATAGAATCTCATTAGGAGTTGAATAGAAGTGATTAGAAGAAAGAAACTCCAAGTATGAAAATCTGCCTTCAAAATTAGGGATCGTGAATTTCGAAGTGACCGTGAATTTTGAAAAAGTAGCTATTGAGATTCAAAAGACGTGACCGTAAATTTCGGTAGCAACTGCGAATTTCAGAAACAACATCTCTATGATTAGAAAGACGATTTCACGGTGACAATTGCGTCCGAAGTGAAAAATAGAGATCGCGAATTTGAAGTAGCAACCACAAATTTTAAGATCCGTTAGAAAGATCTAACGGCTAATTTTTGAAGAGACCAATGGTTTCATGCCATGTGGACTAACCATTAGACACAGTTCAAAATTAGTAACTGCAAATTCAGTCTCAACCATAAATTTTGACTAATAAGCATTTAATGTAAGATATGCCTAGCACAACTTAGTGATTTAGACATAGTTTATTTGTAATGTCTCTTTGGTGGTTATTGCCTATAAATACACCACCCATGGAATTGAATGCAAAAGGATAACCATTGATATGTGCTAAAACTCTTGCTAAGTAATTTCTCAACTTTAATTCTTTATTTCTTTATACATAGTTTGGTGTGAGCTTTAAACACCTTTTTGTTTGGGTTTGAGAGTTAGCCCTTGTATAGAAAACTCTTGCATAGGTTTGAGAGTGAGCCTTAAAAAACTCTTGGGTAGGTTGAGTGATAGCATTAAGAAAACACTTGTAAGGTTTAGTGTGAGCCTAAACACTAGGTTGAGTGTGAGCCTTAGGAAAACACTTGTAAGGTTTGGTGTGAGCCTAAACACTAAGTTGAGTGTGAGCTTGTAAGACACTAGAGATTGGTTAATGCCCAAACCACTATAAAACTCATATGTTCATTCTTCTCTACTCTTTCTCTAATCTTTCATTCTTGTGTGCTTCCTCTAAAATCAAAAGTCTAAATTTGCCACCAATTCAACCCCCCCTTCTTAGTGCACAAGGGCCAACAGAAGTGTCTTACAAAGTTTTTACCAAAATGGACATGTTAGTTTGATGGAGATTTATGAGAGTGGTGTTGGATGATTTTCTAAACAATGTGGAGTTTCTAGAAACTGAATTGTCTTTATATAAATTTTCCACTATAAAGCTATAACATTTATAATGTGTGGTCACACAAATGTCTAAGCAAGTTATAATATAGAGAAGGGTTGCTCATATCCATAGGGATTAGGTTGTCAAGTACTACCGATCTAACTACCATGATTATCTAGAGTTCACTATAATGTTGGTGAAAGGTTATCTAAAAAGCAAATAACTAAAAATGGCAAATAGATTGTTGTGATAATTATAATAAAAAATTAGGACTTAGTTATCCCTTATATTAGATGTGAATCAATCAATAGACTCTATGTTTATTTTATGAGTGGATGACATTAAGAGAGGTTATTCTAAAGATTCTTGAATCTTTTCTCAAAGTAATTAAGATGATGCTAATATGAAACAAGACCCTTTCTTTTGTCAAGTTTACACATTAATATATTAAGCTCTATGATTAACCTTAAATCCCCTTAGCCATGCATCTATCTTTAGACCAAAATAAACTAAGTTCAATGGTTAATGAACTAATATTGAACTTCAACTTTCATTACTTCATTTAACATCTAAAATCATATAAATAGTGGCCAATTATTCATAAGCATTAAGTACATAACCATTAAATCAAATTAAGTCTTATTCATTTAGAAAAATATAGTGAAATCATAAATCATACCATTACAAGTTCAACTTGATCCTAAGAAAGGAGTTTAGCCTCTCATCATATTAGAAATCAATAATAGATAAAAAGTATAAATGGAATCCATAAAATTTGAAATAGAAACAAAAAAGGTAAAAGAAGATTCATGTCACTCGATTCTTCAATCCTTCATTATTGAAATCTAAATCCTTATATTCCTCTTGTTCAAAAGATGTTTAGATGTTATTTTTCCTTCTTGTTTTTAAGTTTAGATGTTGTTTTTCCTTCTTGTTTTTTCCTAAAGGCGGCTAAAAGACTCCCAAAACATTCCCTATTGAAACTTAAAGTTTCCTTCATATAAGGTCTTAAAATAGTTGAATTATGCTAAAAAATTGCATAGCAATTCGCCAACATTGCAGGCTATGACTTTTATGCATAGGCATTATATGCTGCATATTTTATCATAGCCACAACAAAATGCATTAACTCTTCATTAGTTAAATTTTAATTTTGTCCTTGTAGTTCATTCCTTATTCTAGCTTTGTCCAAATTAGCTTTGAATGCATCCAAACACCTAAAAATCACCATATAACATTCAAGTATAATGAATAACATGAACTAACATTAAAATGACTCAAATTAAATGTAGAAAAATAATAAAATCATCTTAAAACTAAATGAAATATTATGAATAAATTGAGTTCATCACGTGGGCACATTATCGGGACACTATAAATTCTTATGTTTGATTTTCTTCTTCTTCTTCTTCATCTCAAAGTTTTCATATATAACCTAATTCAACCCCTCTTAGGTTGTTTTTTCTCACAAAGTCTAACAATTAGTATCAAAGCCTAATCTCTTTTCAAGCTTAAGTGCAAGAGGAATACTATTAAATGGTAACCAAAATGAGCATGAACTAGAAGGGCAATTAGTTGTGAAACCTTCATTCTTCAATGAACCTAACTATCAATATTCGAACAATAGGATGTATTACTTCCTAAAATCCATCAAACTATGGAGGATTATAAAGAAAGGTCCATAAATTTTAATGAAGATTTTTGTTAATGGAACTCAAATTGCAAAAAACATTAATGAAATGTCAAAAAAAAGAGAAAAGGCAAGTTGCAAATAATGGCAATGCCATCCACATGTTTTTTTGTGCCTTAACTAGGAATGAATATAATAAGGTGAGCATAAAAACAACTTTTAAAGAAATTTGGAGGCCCTAAAGATTATTCATAAAGGTACAAATCAAGTCAAGGAGAATAAAATGGAAGCCCTCACTTTTCAATGTGAGAACTTCCTGATGAAGCTAGATGAGAAAATTTCCAAAATGCATGATCACTTTATTTAAATATTTAGAGAAATGAAGGCTCTTGGGAGACATTGATCAATGAAGAACTTGTGGAGAAAGTTATGAGGTATCTGCCTAAAGAATGGTTTTTAAGGTCATTTCTTTTATAGATTCTAAAGATCTAAATATAATGTCACTTGAGTGCTTCTAAGAAATCATATTGATTATGAAATAAACCAAAATAGAAAAACTTTATCTCCATTAAAAAATCAAGTAGAAGAAAAGTTTGGAGTTGCACTCAAAGAAACCTCTAAACCCTTAAGCTTCAAAAGTGAAGAAATAAATGATGAGGATATGGCTCTAATAATGAATCAACTTAGAAGGATGCTAAAGAAGATGCCTCAAAGGAAAGGCAAAGAAAAACTTGAGCAAGTGGAATGCTATAGGTATGGGAAGTTGTGCAACATCAAGAATGACTGCCCTAAGGTTAAAGCTAAAAAGAAATTAAAAAAAGAAAAGAAGAAGAAGGCAAACAAAGCCATTTGGGATGACTCAAGCTCCTTTGAGTCAAGTCAATTTTAAGATGAATCAAAAAGAACAAGGAGTGAAAGAGCAAATTTGTGCTTAATGGCCATTAAGGAAAGCTCTCAATATGAGGTACAACTAAATTCTTTAGGCAGTGATTTAGATGAAGATGAATTAGAGCTTAAAAATATGTTTATCATTGAAAATCTTATAGAAGCTCGAAATCCACAATAATGTTCTTGATAAGAGTTTTAAAAGAAACAAAATTAAAAACATAATTGGTGAAATTGAAAAAGAGTTTTGATTCTTTGAAAATGAAAAATGAGGTATTAATTAAGGAGAAGAAATTTTATGAAATTTTATCTTCTCAAAATAAAAGTCCTTAAAAGGGAAGTTTTGAGTAGAAGATTCTTTTTCCTCTTTTACTAAAGGCAACAAAAAATTGAATTTGATTTTGGGCTCTCAAAAGACTTCAAAGGATAAACATGGCTTAGGCTTTAATTGCTCTAAAGCCTCCACCACTAAAATCAAATTTGCAAAAGCTTCTTTTAAGGCTAGAACTCATTCTCCCTTATCATCAAAGACGTATGTGCATTATTTAAAATGCTCACAATTTCATGTATAAAGGCTAAACATGCCTTCATTTATAAGTCTCAATGACCAAGGCTAATGGGAATGCACATGTTCCTCCTATTCCTAAGTCCCAACCATCAAACAAGTCATCTCATGACCTCTCTATCAATAGACCTAGAAGAGCATTCATATGACAATGCTTTTATTAAGAAAATTTTAGGAATAAGGCATACTTTTATTATTTAAGGCTGAATGATGAAAATTTTGTTCCTAACACCCATGGATTTAAAAGAAAATGGGTATCAAAGAAAGCTTAAATTATAGGCTAGGGACTCCTTCACATAACAGTTAGAATGGAGAATCCAAAAGTGAAGGAAATTATTTTAAAGAAGGGACAAAGCTTCAAAATGTCAATTTGCATTAACCCATATCTAAATTGGAATGCATTTCTTATGTCTTTTAGTTTTATTTTGGATATATATGCAAAATCTAAGAGGGAGTTGTTGTGCATGTTTTACTTAGACAAAATCCATAGCATATGCAACCTTTTTTCTTTGACTCCTTTGATCTACTCCTTTCTTTTACTGGCTAATGGCTTATAGGGGTGAGCATGCGGTTGGTCTGGTTTAAACTAAACTGAATTTTTAAAAATTGAATAGACCGAATTTAGTGTAAACTAAAACCAAATAGACTAAAATTAAGATAAAATTGAAGTAAACCAATACCGAATAAAATCGATTTGGTTTGGTCCGATTTCTGATTTTCGATTTTGGGCTCTAAATGGGATTTAATTATAATAAATTAGTCTGAGTTTTTTTTTTGACTTATGTAGACTTTAAAAGACAACCAACAAAATCCACAAATTAATATACATCAATTTCATCAAAATTAACCAAAAATGCATACAACGTATTATAAATTCATCACATAGTATTAAGTAGTAGTTACAAATGTTGCCATAAATTCATCACATACTTAACAACACATTTTGAATTGCATACAATCTATTCCAAATACATACAGCCTACTATAAAAAAATGCATCAAAATTTAATACAACTCGCGCTTTAAAAATAGAGTCTAAAATCTAAAAAATTCAAAACAAACACATAAGTTCATCATAGGTTGAACAACAAAAGTTCGACAAAAATTCTAGAAACATTAAAACTGTAAATCGCAAGTAAATCTTCAAATATGAATTCTGAAAAGTACAACTACAACTTTCACTCTAGTTACAAACATAAATCTTATAAATTTTAGGTACAACTTAATTCAAGCTCATCTAGCAAAATTTAAACCCTGCATAAATAAAAAAATAAGTTCAAAGATAAATAATAATAGCTCCACAACACCTTTTAATTAATGACATTTTAGAAAAATCAATTATGTACTTATATTAAAGTTGTACACTTCATATAATGAAATTCAACTAACAAAAAAATCACAAATTCTGCTCGATTTATGAAATTTTGTACTTTCTATGATGTAATTTTGCATAAAAAAAAGCGTTAATAATATTTTACTCAATTAGTGACATAACATTCTGTAAAATTTCAAATAAACAAAATATTTCAATAAAAAGAGAAAATAATAAAACTTTCAATATTTCAATAAAGAGAGAAAATGTAACGACCATTTTCATTTTAGCTTTGATACCAATAACTGTAACAACCATATTCATTTACATAACTCATATCATTCATGTTCAAAATACATATGCATATAGGTTTTATCCATCCTACACACAATCAAACATTTTCTTGATGCACATCTATGTATATGACACCAGAAGAGAGAGAGTTTGGATTCAGCCGACGACCTATGGTCCATATGAAATGATGTAACACTAAAAGCACGAAGGTGTCCAATTCTTATTCTTCGGTATCTGAAAAAATATTTTGCGATTTGGTGAGTCGCGACTCAGTGAATAAAAACAATAATTAAATTCTCATGGCATAATCCA
>CATIWR010187784.1:0-17963 GCA_949677035.1 Omphalea diandra
AAACCCAAAATTGCATACCTAAGAGTATTTGGATGCAAGTGCTATATCTTAAACACCAAGGATAATCTTGGGAAATTTGATTCCAAAACCAATGAAGGAATCTTCTTAGGTTACTCCACCTCAAGTAAGGCATACAGAGTCTTTAATAAAAGTACAATGGTAGTTGAAGAGTCTATGAACGTGGTTTTTGATGAATCTGGTAAACTTGATATTGGGAAAGGTAGTGTTATTGATGATCTTGTAGGTAATCTTGAAAAGCTGGAATTAGAAGAGACTACAAGAAGAGATGATAAAGAATCATCAAAGTTTGAAGAAGAATCACAACATCAACAAGATGAAGAACCAAGTCAAGATCTACCCAAGGATTGGAAATTTTCCAAGATAACAATCTTGCAGATTTAGGGATAGTTTGTGAGTAATGTCTCTTTGATGGGTGTTGGCTATAAATACTACACCAAACATATGTAAATGTAAGAGAATTTCATTTATTGTAACCAAACTCTTGCAAATTTGATTCATAACTTTTTATTTCTTATGAATTTTTGATTGTTTGGTGTTAGCGTTAAACACCTTCGTAATTAGTTTGAGAGTAAGCCTAAGCTTCCAAAACTCTTATAAAGGTTGAAGTGTGAGCCTGTCCAAAACACTTGAGTGAGGTTTTGTGTGAGCCTAGAAACACATAGTGTAAGGGTTGTGTGTGAGCCATAAAACACAATTGTATAAGTTTGGTGTGAGCTTGGAAACGCCACATTTTGAGTTGAGTGAAATATCAAATTGTGAAGAATTGAGGAGTGGACGTAGGGCTTGTTAACACCTAAATCACTATAAATATCTTGTGTTCAATTTCTCTACTCATTATTTATCTAATTTTCTTACCCTTCCTTTAAAATTTTCAATCTCCCACCAATTCAACACCAACACCTCTTCTTGGTGTACTAAGGCCAATAAGTGGTATCAGAGCCTCGTCTCACTTTAAAACTTAATTGTGTGAGAAAATATCATGGCATAAGAAGGAATCCACACCCATTTTAACCATATTTTGATGGTGTAGACTAGACTCATTAGAAGTGTAGGATGAAAATCTACTTAGATAGTGATATGGTAGATCTTTAGGACATTGTAGTTAAAGAGTGAAAGCCACCTATTAAGGCGATGGATGGAAGTGAAGAATTGATCCCTAGAGAAGAGTGGGTTGAAGCTCATAGGAGATCCAATAGAAGAAACAAGAGAGCTATGACAATCCTTCTAAGTTCTCTCTCAAGAGAAAAAATTAGAAGAGTCCAACATTGTCTTCTAGCTCATGGGATTTAGAAGGAACTACCATGAAAGCACCACTTTAGTGAAATCTAGTAGGCTTGAAATGTATGTGACTGAATGAGAGTTATTTATAATGAAGGAGAATGAAAGCATCACATATATGACGAATAGGCTCTTTTTAATTGTCACTAATATGAAGAAATTTGAAAGAATTCTTAACCAATCATGAGGTAAATTTAAAAAATTCTTAAATCTTTACCTTTTAAAAAGTTTTGTACTAGGGTTTGTAGCATCTAAGAGTTAAATTTGGAGATAAGAAATGTGCCAAATAATGTTCTAATAGGCAAGCTTCTAGCTCATGAGCTAGTAAGATAACTCCAAACCCCAAGGAAAGATTAGGTGATGTTATATGTTATGAATGTGGTAAACAAGACCACATCAAGTATGGCTACCTTAAATTGAAGAAGAAAAAGAAGAAATAGGATAAGGAGAAGAGGAAAAGCTTCAAAGCTACTTGGGATGATAGCTTAAGTGAAGAAGATGAAGAAGAAGAAGTTGCTAACTTGTGCTTCGTGGCATAAGATGATTCATTAAATGAGGTAAGTTCTTCTCCCCATTCTTATGATGAATATGATGAGTTAGATGATGTAGATGATGAGCTTTTAGAAGCTCTCACTTTAAAATGTGACAAATATAAGTTACAAATGAAATTTTATAAGAAGAAATGCTCAAAATTATAGGGTGAGTTTAAATCCTTGAATAGTCTTATAAGTGAATTGAGGACTACAAATGAAAAAGTCAAAAAATCTGTTGAGAGTCTTTCAAAATCTTCTTCATCCTAACCTTCATGAGAAAGGAAAATGACTCCTTAAAGGCTGAAGTCATTAAGCTTAGAAATTATATTTCTAAGTTCCACAAAGGAAAGAAAGCTTTGGATACACTTATTATATCACAAAGACCTCTTTTAGTTAGGCATAGTTTAGGCTTCAATGGAGCCTCTTCATCTACATCTTCACTCATAGCATTCATTAAAGCCTTAACACCTCAAACATCTAGTATTGAGGTTATTGGAAGGAAAAGTGCTCAAAGCACTAAACCACCATTACCTAAGGGCAAAAGAAAAGTGCAACAAGGCTGAAAGCCTATCCCTAAAAAGGCTAATCATGCATACATTTACAATAAAAAACATGTTCATCTAAACACACATAGAAAATTTACTTATACACCTACACATTCATCCTTATGTTCACATTCACATCATCTTGGTATGAGAAAATCCCCTACTCATACCAAAACCATATATAAGAGGAAGACTCATAAGTTTAAACTCCAATGCTACTGCATGAGGTTTGGTCACATCAACATTTATTGTTTCATTAGGCAGGTTCACCTTAAGTTAAAGAATCCTTCTAAGCCTAACCTCCTAGGACTCAAGTATGCTTGGGTACTAAAAAAATAATTTATTTTTGTTGTGTAGGATTGTTTGGTAGCCACTAATGAAGCAAATGATTAGCATGTGGATAGCGGATGCTCAAAGCACATGACAGGCAATAAGAAGCTATTCATGGCCCTTAAAGAAAATAAGGGTGGCAATGTCACATTTGGAAACAATGCCAAGGATAAGGTAATTGGCATTAGCACTATTGGTAAGAATGGTTGTTCTCTTATTAATGTTGTTTTACTTGTGGATGGCTTACAACATAATTTGCTTAATGTAAGTCAATTATATAATAAGGGTAATAAAGTCACCTTTGACCCTAAAGAATGTTGAGTTACACTTTAGTGGATAAAAATATAGTTTTGAAGGGTGAAAGGAAGAGCAATACCTACCTAATTTACTTTGACAGTTTGGCTAACCAATCCTTTAAGTGTCTTATGTCTCTTAGAAATGCAGCTTAGCTTTGGGATAGAAGACTTGGACATGCTAGCATGGAGCTATTATAAAGCTTTTTACAAGGAAAGCTAGTAGAAGGTCTTCCCAAGTTAAAATTCTCTAAAGATAAGACATGTGGTTCATGCCAAATGAGAAAGCAACATTAATCTTCTTGCAAAGTAAATAACATTATAAGTACATCTAGAACTCTTTAACTCATTCATATGGACTTAATAGGATTGACTAGGAGTGCTAGTTTAGGTGGAAAATATTATAGACTTGTCCTATTTGATGACTACTCTAGGTTTACTTGTGTATCCTTTCTAGCTCATAAACATGATACTTTTAGCAGTTTTGCAAAAAGATATGAAAAGGGTTACTTCATTTCCTCTATAAGAAGTGACCATGGAAAAGAATTTCAAAATGAGTCTATTGAATCTTATTGCATAGAGAATGAGATTTTTCATAACTTTTCAACTCCTAAAATACCACAACAAAATGGTGTTGTAGAGAGGAAAAACATAACACTAGTAGAGATGGCTAGAACTATACTCAATGAGTATTTATTGTCTAATTACTTTTGGGCTAAAGCAATCAATACTTTATGTTATATTACAAATCGAGTTTTCAAAAGATCCATTCTTAATAAAACTTCTTATGAGCTTTGGAATGGTAGAAAACCTAGGTTGTGGTACCTAATAGTATTTGGATACAAGTGATATATCTTAAATACCAAGGATAATCTTGGAAAATTTGAGTCAAAAACAAAAAAAAGGTATTTTCTTAGGCTACTTCACCACTAGCAAAGCTTATATAGTCTTTAATAAGAGTTATAGGGTTGTTAAAGTGTCCATCAATATTGTGTTTAATGAATCTAGTAAGCTTGATCTTGGGAAAGGTTCTCTTGTTGATGATCTTGTAAGTGATTTTGAGAAATTGGAATTAGAGCTTACTACAAGAGGGTTGGATAAAGATCATGATGGAAGCAAATAATTAAGAAAAGATAAAAAACCTCAATATCAATAAGTAGAAACCCCAAATCAAGATCTTCCCAAGGATTGGAGATTCTTCAAGCATCACCCAAAGGACCTAATCATTGGTGATACATCTAATGGTGTAAGTACTAGATCTCAACTCAATACTTTAGATAATAATCTTGCTTTTGTTTCTCAATTTGAGCCAAAATCTATTGATGAGGCTCTTGATGATGAGAGTTAGGTGATTGCTATGTAAGGAAACTCAAACAATTTAAGAGAACTAATGAGTGGAAACTTGATCATAGGCCTAAGGAACACCCTAATGTAGGTTACAAATGGTTGTTTAGGAATAAGTTATATGAACAAGGATTCATCACTAAAAATAAGGCTAGATTGGTTGCTAAGTGATACAACCAAGAGGAAGGCATTGACTATGATGAAACTTATGCCCCCATAGCAAAATTAAAGGCCATTAGGATTCTTTTAGCATATGTATGTCATATGAATTTCAAACTTTTTCAAATGGATGTTAAGAGTGCATTTTTAAATGGTGTGAATGAGGAGGAAGTTTATGTTGAACAACCTCCTAGTTTTGAATATCATATCTTTCCTAATTATGTTTTTAAGTTGAATAGAGCCTTGTATGGTTTGAAACAAGCTCCAAGAGTTTGGTATGAAAGACTTAGTTCTTTTCTTTTGCAAAATGATTTTGAAAAGGGGAAGGCTGACACAACTTTATTTGTTAAAAGGCATAATCATGATACACTAATAGTGCAAATATATGTTGATGATATCATCTTTGGTGCCACTAATGAATCTCTTTGTAAGGATTTTGCTAAGTTTATGACTAGAAAATTTGAGATAAGCATGATGGGAGAACTTGAATTTTTCCTTGGCCTGCAAATCAAGGAAACCAAAGAAGGGATCTTCATCAATCAAGCCAAATACATAAAGGACATACTCAAAAAATTTGGCATGAAATGATGCAAAGTAGCAAAAACACCAATGAGTTCTACCATCAAGTTAGATAAGGATGAATCGGTAAATTGGTTGATGAGAAGAGATACTAAGGTATGATTGGCTCTCTACTCTATCTTATCACTTCTACACTCGATATAATGTTTAATGCATGTATATGTGCTAGATTTCAATCTTGTCCTAAATAATCTCATTTTAATATTGCTAAAAGGATTTTTAAATATTTACATGGTATATTGCATCTAGGTTTATGGTATCCTAGAGATTTATCATTTAGTCTCATACATTATTTAAATGTAGATAATATTGGCAGTCGTCTAAATAGAAAAAGAACTTTAGGAACTTATCAATTCATAGGAGAATGCTCAGTGTCTTCGTTTAGCAAAAAACAAGTTTTGGTTGTCTTGTCCACCGTCGAAGCAGAATATATAGTTGTGGGTTATTGTTGCACTAAGTTCTTTTGATGAAACAATAATTAAAGGATTATGACAAAGTTGTTGATCGCATTCTCATCAAATGTGACAACATTAGTGCAATAAATCTTTCAAAGAATCCCATCCAACACTTTAGGAGCAAACATATAGACATTAGGCATCATTTTCTTAAAGATCATGTCTAAAATGGAGATGTAGTATTAGAATTAATAGACACTAATCATCAACTTACAGGCTTTTTCACAAAACCTCTCAATGAAGAAAGGTTGAACTTCATTAAGAGAGAGTTGGAATGCTTGATGGAAGCTCCCAAAAGTGAAAAGTTGGATCTTTTAGAATGTTCCTTGTGTGATGTATTATTCTTTTGTGATTGATTGATTTGTTTATTTCTTTAGATGTCTTAATTCTATGTGCAATTGTGTCTCTCTATGCTAATTTGCATGAATTAAGCATCAATACATTGAATGGATCACAACTTAGAAAGTCAAATTTTATCTGTTCTTAGTCATCTTTCTGCCTTGTAATTCATGGTCGCTACTCCTTGATTCATTGTCGCAATTTACAAGTACTTGTTATGCGTCTATCAAGCATCAATTTGTAGTCGCTACTTTTCATCCCCATTACAAATTTATTCAAATTTCAAAAGTTTTGACTATTGACCACGTCGGTTCCCAAGGATTTTTTATTTATTACTTAAATATTTTGTAATTAGCGATCGCAATTTACCGATCACAATCATAAATTTGAGTAACTGTCATGCATTTAACTGATTTGACTGCCAACCATTTACAACCCTTCGTTTAATGAATTTTTTTATAATTTTTTTTTTATCATTTTCACATCCTTTCCTGGCCTATATAAACCTCTCAATCAAACATTATTCCTACTCACTCTTGCTAGAATACTTTATCTCTCTTCTTTCTTACTCTTAAAACATCTTCAAATCTTCTCTCATATACTAATGGCCGCCAGAAAAGCCTCTAGAGCAAAGAAGGTAGTAGCTCAACCATCTAGTCCTCCTAATCTATACATGATGAAAGGGATCACTAAGGAGGAGAAGGATTGGTACAAGGCAAACTCCCCAAAGATAATCCAACTAAACAAAATACCTTCCACATTTCTCTTTGAGTCACTTAGGATTAAGGATGAGATCCACACCTATCTATCAAATTTGGGGTGGAATAAATTCATTTTCCATGATGAACACTGATATGAGGAGAAAGTGCTAGAGTTTATGTGCATTGTGACTTTGAGTTGGAGAGCAGAATCACGTGCATGATAATATGGGTTAGTATTTTAAGCATTTAGGGATCCTTTTTACTTTACCTTTGAGCATCTTTCAAATCTTTTCAACCTTCAATTTAGGGATGACATTCCATTCATCATCTTTGCCCTTGATATTATCTACTATGAGTTTTGATCTAAAATTTCTTTCAAGACCAAACGTGACCCTAAAACCTCCTTAGCCAAATGCATTTGAACCCTACCTAAGTGGCTCTTTCATCATATCATCACCTTCTCTGTTAACACAAAAGGTGATGGTAATGAGAAGGTCTCCCAAAAATACCTTGCTTTTCTTTTCTGCTTGACTAAGAACAAATCAATCCAAATAGGCTGCTACTTTATGGATCAATTGATCCACATGAGTACAAAACCCAAAAGTCAATTTTTTCTTCCCTCACATGTTACCACGATCTACCGTTATGTTAGTGCTTTTAATGAGGAAAATGAAAAATTCCTCACTAAGAAGCTTATACCATCGCGTAACTTTCTAGACTAACCCTACCTCATTAATGCTAAGACCATATACCCTAATTCATACACTTATACATTAGGTGCTTTTGGGGCAAAGAAGTTAGAATTTTTCCAAGCCTCCAAAAGGAAGAGGTTAGTTATCAAAGAAAGGTCTCAATCTATTCCACCTCCCTAACCAAAACCTAAAGCCAAAATCTCTCTTGCCTTCATCAATAAGAAGCTAGGCAAGATACGAGAAGATTTCTCCTACCTCCATAGTGATTAGGTGGATCTTAAGGAGAAAGTTGGTGCTATACCTTGCCACCTCCCAGAATTTGAGGATTAAGAGGACATACCTGAAGAAAAGGATAGTGAAGAGGTTGAGTAGGGCAATAAAGCTTAAGGTGGAGGAGTAGATAAAGTAACTAACAATTTCAGGGATGATGATATTCTCTGATTTTCTAGCTTGCTACTAGTTGTTAGAAATTTTTCTTTTATTTCTTTATTATGTAAAGGTTATGATCCTATAGTTTCTAAATAAATAAAAGTGTTATTTTTATCCTTTGTAATTGATTGATCTATATGTTATAAGATTGCTCTTATTCAACTCTTATGCTTATCTTTATGTTGCTCTTGTTTAACTCTTATACTTATGTTTATGAATATTTTGTCTCAATTGATACACTTTATTCAATCTTTAAACTTTACCATTTTTTCGATCTTACCAAAGGGGGAGAGAATAGTAATGTGTAAAAAGGAGCATAAGTTGAAGGGGATATATAGCAATAAGAGCATTCCTTTCTCAAGCTTATAATTCTTTGATTATTTGATCAATAAGTTTGCTAAAATCATTGACCATCCTAACTTCATGCAATTCATTTTTTTTAAAGTCAAATCAATCTAAGTTGTCAAAATCAAAAAATGGAGATTGTTGGACTAGGTTGATCAAACTTAAGTCATAAGCCTCTTTTGATCTTGACAATAGAGATTAATTAGTTCTAATATTTTATTTAAGTGTTGTTTTGCTGTTGCTAAGTTAGTTTTTCATTAAAAGTTGGATGGAAGGCTAAATCTCTAACTTTGAGGAAGACATCCAAATTCGAGGTCAGAAACCTGTAATTCACGACTGCGACCTTGTAATAAAGATGGATGAAGTTAGGCTAGAAGAATTTACGGACGAATTTGCAGCCACTATTCAGCCAAGGAAAGCTTGATTGACTTACAGAGAGATTCGCGGTGGTGTTCACATCTGAAGTCGCAATCGCGAATTTCATGACAAATAGAAGGGAACCAGGGCTGCAACCAAATCATGCCAAGTGTCTAAGGCAATTGTTGAAATATTAAAAATCATGAGGATGAAGCATCTGTCATGACCACAACTTAAGAAAGTGTTATCTCCTCACCAAATAGAAGAATTTACGGTCTATGTCGCGCCCAACAAGGAATTAAATCGCGATCGTGACTTTTGGTTAGATGGTCAAATACAACGACTATATTTCTTGAGTGACCAATGGGTAAATGACACATGGACTAGCTGTTAGACATAAAATGTGGTTCTCTACCTTGATTTTAGGCTTTCCAGCATAAATCAAAAAATCACAAAATGCTAGTCACGATTGCGACTTTTGTCTGACAGACATTTAATGCAAAATCTACCTAGCTTCCCTTAGAGATTTAGGGATAGTTTGAGAGTAACATCTCTTTAGTGGATGTTGGCTATAAATACTCCACCAAACATATGTAAATGCAAGAGAATTTCATTTATTGTAACTTAACTCTTATAAATTTGATTCATAACTTCTTATTTTTGTGAATTCTTGATTATTAGGTGTTAGCATTAAATACCTTTGTAATTAGGTTGAGAGTTAGCCTAGGCTTTCAAAACTCTTGTAAAGGTTAAAGTGTGAGCCTGTCCAAAACACTTAAGTGAGGTTTTGTGTAAGCCTAGAAACACAAAGTGTAAGGGTTGTGTACAAGACATAAAACATAATTGTATAAGTTTGGTGTGTGCTTGGAAACACCACATTTTGAGTTGAGTGAAATACCCAATTATAAAGAATTGGGGAGTGGACGTAGGGTTTGTTAACACCCAAACCACTATAAATATCTTGTGTTGAATTTCTCTACTCCTTTTTTTTTTATCTAATCTCCTTATCGTTGCTCCAAAATTTTCAATCTCCTACTAATTCAATCTCCTTTCTTGGTGCACTAAGGCCAACAAGGTATAATTAACTATTCATGGAATTTTAATTTAGCCTTAAACAAAAGAGATATTTAGTAAAAATGCAACCATGGCATTATTAAGAAAATATCCATTATAATAATTGGTCTAGGGTACATAACTAATAGCCTCTTTCTTACATTAGGCTCAATAAAAATGTATTTAATACCCATTGACCTAACACGACTCTCACGTTTTAGTTGTGATAGTGGTTTGGTGAATGGATCAATAATATTGTCATTGGTTAGCACTCTATATATTTTCATGTCTCCCTTCTCAATAATCTCTCAAATAAGCTAAAAATGCTCGAGTATGTGTTCAGATTGTTGATGTGATCTTAGTTCCTTAGCTTGTGTTATGGCTATATTATCGTCACAATATAAGTTCATCGAATTGGAAATACTAGGAACAAGTCCAGTAATAAATTTTTTGATCCAAATAGCTTTCTTAGTTACTTCTAAAGTGGCTATATACTTAATTTCTATTATAGAATTGGCCATGGTGTTTTGCTTTGATATTCTTTAGCTCACTGTACCTCCATTCAAACAAAACACATAACTTGAATGTGAAGTTACCATTTGTGTAACTACTTACAACCAACTCGTATTTCTATCCTCCATATATTAAGAATGTATCCTTAATCCTTCTCAAGTATTTAAGGATATTTTTAACTATTATCCAATACTTTCACCTAGATCTAACAGGTTCCTACTTGTTATACTCAATGCATATGAGACATCAGGTCGAGTATATAACACGACATATATGATAAATCCACTAGAAAAAGCATATGAAATATTACTCATGCGCTCTAGCTCATCTTGTGTTTGTGGACATGGAGTCTTGTTAAGAGTTATGCCATTTGACTTTGGCAAGAATCCTCTTTTGGAGTATTGCATACTAAACTTATTTAGCACCTTATCGATATATGTACTCTGACTTAGGCTAATAAGCCTTTTAGATCTATCCTTATAGATCTTAATACCTAAAATGTAGGTGACTTCACCTAAGTCTTTCATTGAAAAACATTCCTCTAACCATAATTTAACATTTTGTAAGGTAGGGATATGATTTCCAATGAGTAATATGTCATTAAAATATAACACAATGAAAATTATTGCACTCCCAATAACCTTATTGTAAACATAAGGCTCATCTTCATTTTTAATGAAGCCAAACTCTATCACTTCTTTATCAAAATGAAGATTATAACTTTGAGAAGCATACTTTAATCCATAAATGGACCTTTAAAGCTTGCAAGCCTTTCCAGAATTCTCAGGAATGATAAAACCTTCTGGTTGTGTCTTATACACATCCTCAAGGAGATTTTCATTAAGAAATGTTGTTTTGATGTCCATTTACCATATGCAGTTATGACAAAGAGACTTACAATGGATTTAAGCATAATAACTAGAGAAAAGGTTTCATCATAGTCTATACCATGTTTTTGCTTGTAACCTTTTGCAACTAGCCTTGCTTTATAGGTATGCACATTGCCATCTATGTCTATTTTCTTTTTGAAAATTGACTTGCACCTAATATTTTTTAAACCATTAGGTGGATTAATCAATGTCCATACTTAATTATTATACATGGATTACATTTTAGATCTCATGGCTTGTTGTCATTTCTCAAAGTCTAGACTATCTACAACCTCTTGATAAGATGTAAGCTTACTTTGGTCTACAAGCATAACTCTTTTACAATTAGTTAAGAGAAATCCATATTTCTCAAGAATCTAATGTATTCTTATAGACCTTCTTGGTGCTTGTATTACTTATACAGGCATAACAATTGCTTATGAATCCTATTGAGATTCCATAGGTAGTTTAATAATATCTTATGGTTCTCGAATTTCTTTGAGTTAAACTTTACTCCTTCTAGTTCTTTTAGAACTGAACTCTTTTTCTAAAAAGACACCATTTCGAGTAATAAATGTTTTTTTCTTAGAAGTATTGTATAAGTAATATCCTTTACTTTCTTCACAATAACATTTGTTTGATTTAGGTGCCAATTTATTTAAAATTTAACACTTCAAATAAGTACCAAAGCCCCAATTCTTTAGAAAAGACAAACCAAGAAATTTCCCAATTCATATCTCGTATGGTGTCTTTTCAACCACCTTTGATTGAACTTTATTTAGTATGAATGTAATAATTTATGAGGCATAACCACAAAAAGAGATTAAAAGATCTGTCTGACTCATCATAGATTGAACCATATCTAATAAGGTTCGATTTCTCCATTCAAATACACCAACTACTATGGTGTTCCTAGTGGAGTTAGTTGTGATACCATGCTAAAATGTCTAAAATGATTAATGGCTTAAATATTAACCACCTCGATATGATCTAAGTACTTCAATATTTTTACCAAGTTGGTTTAATACTTCATTTTTCAAAATGTTGAAATTTCAAAAGAATCAGACTTATGCTTCATAAGATAGATATAGCCATATCTATTATAATAATTTTAAAAGAAAAAATGAAGTATTGGAAACCTCCTCTAGCATTTGAATGTAATGGTCCACATACTTTGATATGTAATAGGCCTAATAAGTCATTAGCCCTTTCACTATGACTTGTAAAACGGGCTTTAGTCATTTTCTCCAATAAAAAAATTCACTTGTTTTAAATAATTTAGAATCAAATGAATTCTAAAGTCCATGTTGTTAGAGCTTTAATATGTGTTTCTTATTGATATGGAGCAAATGACAATGCTAGCGATAGTCAAAATTTCAGTCATTAGATTTATGCTTCTTGGTATTAATATTATAAATGGACTCAAAGCATGTCATCATAAGAAAAGGAGCATTTCTTATTCCTAATAACAAATTCAAAAACTTCTATGTCTAAACAAGAAATAAAAATAATGTTCTTACTCAAAACAGACACATAATAACAATTATTCAACGTTAAAACAAGTACATTAGGCAAAGCTAGCTCATAAGTTCCTACAATTAAGGCAGCAACTCTTGCTCCATTCACAACTCGCAGGTTCAACTTGCATTAGGCCAAAGATTTGTTGCTTTTTAGACCCTGCACGTTGTTACAAATATGAGATCCATATCTAGTATCTAATACCCATGAAGTGGATTCAAAAATAGATAAATTGACCTATATAATATGTATACCTAAAGCAGTAACTTGAATGCCCCTTTTCTTTTTCAGATTATCCAGATAGAGTTTGCAATTTCTTTTCTAATGACCTAGCTCATTGCAAAAATGGCATGTTTCCTCCTTTAAAGGATTAGGCATAGGGTTGGTCTTAGGCTTTTTTAAGTCCTTTATAGCCTTTTCTTTCCCTTCCCTTTCTTTTTTATACCTTTCCCTTTATTAATCATCAAAACGTCTTTGTTATTATTCTTTATGTTTTGTTCAATAGTCTTGAGTATCCCATGTAATTCAGAAACAAATTTCTCCATATTATGCATGTTATAGTTTATAATGAATGCATCATATGCATTAAGCAAGGACTGGAGAATGATATCATTAGCTAACTCTTGGTTAATGACAAGACCAAGTTTCTTAAAGTGTTCAAGATGACCCTTCATCTTCAAAACATGAGGACTAATTAAGCTGGTAGCTGCTAACTTACATGAGAGTAAGACCTTAATAGTATTGAACCTTTCAATTCAAGTCTTCTCTTGGAACATTTCTTTAAGATGACCCATCATAGTATAAACCTTAATTTCCATCAGTTGCTTCTAAAGCTCTAATTCTATGCTAGCAAACATGAGATAGGTGACATCTACTGAGTCATTTAGATGCTTTATGTGAGCATCTCATTGGACTATAAGAGCATTAATAGCATGTTCTGTAAGGATAGGTTTATCTATAACATATTCTTTCCTTTCTTGCTTGAGAATAACTCTCAAGTTTCTATACAAATCTAGGAAATTAGTCTCATTCAATTTATCTTTCTCGATGATCAATTATAGTGACAAGTTAAAGGTGTTGTTTGACACTATAATCTACAACAAAGGAATATAGAGTGCATTTAGCATTTTGTTAAATATTAACTCCTATTAAATTTTATCAAATCTTTAACCTTAAATTGCAATTTTCAACAATTGAAATATTTAGTGGCCCAAGATCCATATTTCACCTAATTTTAAGTAAGCTTTAGCTTATCACTTAAATTTTGGTTATTTAGGTAGGTAATACTTTACCAATTACATCTTATGTAACTTTTAGATAACTATAGGATGTTGACATCACATGTCCTAGCTTATCCCATCTAATGCCCTAGGTTTAAAACCGTTTTGGTAACCTAGTTAAGTCTAACCATTTAAACTTACGAATATCACCACTATCCATCTTGTCTTACTAAGATGACCTAATATACCTTACTTTGGCAAAACCTACATTTAGGAATCAAAGTCTTGACAAGTGTTTGAATTATGGTAGACATTTTTCATGACTTAATTTTATTGAGGGGTTTAACTCCTTATTATCCAATTATGTATTATTATATTGCACCTTTTACATCACATGCATTACATCATAAACATCCATACATAATAACAACAAAAATAAACGTGTCATAGCATGGCTCTTAATCTAAATTTATCTTTACAAGCTAATACGAAGATCTAATGGTCAATCTTAAGGGTGAATCTTCACCTCCATGGAATTGCCCAAGTTGTCATCAATGATCTTTACATCATGCCTTGAAGATCACTATCTTGTTTCATGAGAATAGTCGTTTTGTCCCTTAAAGGTCTCCATTACAAGTTGCAATTTTCATGATTGTAATCTATATCATTGTATTACTATTGATAAAATAAATGATAATAAGTCATATTTGAAAAATTACAACCCCTAAAAATAGATAAATAAATAAATAAATAAGCCAATCATATTGTTCTAAAGGGTCATGCCATACGCCATGCAAAAACACATAAGGAAAACATCTATATATGCTAAACAGATTATGTTATGGAGATTAATAATTTATGTGAAGAATCCATTCAGGGTCAAGAGGCAATGCCCTTTGCGGCGAGTCAGGGTCAGGGCCCTTGAAAGGTAAATGATTTACCTTACTCATTTTATATGAGTTGTTGCTTGAATTCTATTAGATTTACTTTATTAATTATGTGTCCTAATTGATATTTTCTTACTAATGTCATTGTTGCATTTTTATTAAATATTTATTTTTATATTTAGTTCATGGCTAAATAATAAATTCCATGAATAATTAATTCTACTTAAGGTCATCAAGTATGTGATTTAATAATGTAAAGAATTCTATTTCAAATTGTCCTTAGTCATATATTATTGTGGGATAATGATGAATGAAGACTAGTATGTGTTTTGATTGATGACTATGTTTCATGGATATGATATATTAAGTCAAACACATAGATACATGTTTAAGAAATGTTTTAGACCAACCTATTATGAGAACACTACATGGAAAAATAGTCATAAGTAATTTTCATGCAATAGCATTAACTTAGTACTTTGACTTGAAAATCACCATGGATTCTAATATGATGAACATCATATTTGATACAATCCAACATTATCTTTAATAAGATGATTATACATACTAATCTTGGATGTGAAGTAAATCATATAGAGGAATATC
The DNA here is from genome assembly GCA_949677035.1 of Omphalea diandra. Taxonomy (NCBI): domain Eukaryota; kingdom Viridiplantae; phylum Streptophyta; class Magnoliopsida; order Malpighiales; family Euphorbiaceae; genus Omphalea; species Omphalea diandra. The sequence continues at coordinate 15,067 of CATIWR010187784.1, forward strand.
AGTGATTTAGAAGGAATTTATCCTTTATATATTTATGAGAAATATATCTATAAGTCTCTCGATAAGTTAGACTAAAGAGATTATGTGGGTATCTAAAAATGAATTGATAAAGGTTATTAATGCCATTTTACATTAGTCTGCTTGTATGACATAGTTCATGTCTTATATTCAATTGTGATATAATGTGACAGAAGGATTATAATATTATTTATAAAATAGGTTAGGTCGGATTATTGACCTTCATATAACTTAAGTAGTCATAATGTCTCGCTAAAGGCCATTTATGACTTATGAGCCATAAATAGGTTTTGGGCCACTACCAACATTATGTGAAGTTACTGGGTTTCACACTTAGAACAAGCCCAAAATGAAAATGGTATTTTCTTTTATATATATATATATATATATATATATATATTATCTTGATATTTAGATATTCTTTTCATTTTAAAAGTTAAAACAAAATAAGATATTTATCTCTTCTGCATCTTTAAGATATAGAGTTGACATAAATATCTTAACAATTAAGATATATACGAAAGTTTAGGGTTTTTTGAAACAAAGTGAACATTCACGTTGCTTTTCAAAAAAAAAAACATTTAGAGAGAGAGAGAGAAATCCTAGTGCTAGCACATTACTCGCTTTAGAGAGTACCCGTTCATGTGGATACCTACAGAGGACGTTCATCATTTTGGTAGCATCTAAGCCTACAATCTATACTCCAAGGTCAAGGTTAGGTGTTACTAGTGTAAACTCCCTCTCTACCCTGCAATGATCTTATCACCCTTACTTGAATTAGTAGGTTTTTCACATCTTCTCTTATCAATTTAATCGAGTCGCATGAATCCTTTGTGGGTTTTCTCTATATAAAATTTTTATTTTTCTGTTATGCTCATTATACAAAACCCAACATTAATTGCTTAGATTAACTAATATTTTAATGACATAACTAATTAATCATTATTTAACTCTTAAGCATATTTGTGAAATTTATTAATATATTTAAAACAAATTATTCTTATTTATGATTATTCTATTCGAAAATATATTATCATTGATTAACACTTAATTAATTTTCCATGATTAATAAGATGAAAAAAAAATACAAAGATCTTATTAAACTATATTAATCAAATTAATAACATATCATAACAAATAGCATTATGTTAAACAAATAAACACTATTAAATCGATTAATCATATTAAACCCCAAAACACATCAATCTAATTAATGTCTTGTTTCTATTTTTCATACAGATTAATCAAATCACCCTTAAACTAATATGTTTTATATCAACAATTTGAATTGATTTTCAACTAACACATCCATATTCATTTATATAACACTTAAACATAGAATAATGATAAACTAAATTTAATCAAATTTGTATGTGGCTCTGATACCAAAATTGGGTTTTATAGAACAAGCATAGCAAAAAAAAAAAGAATATTTTAACGTACAAAACACATTAAGGATCCATGTGACTCAATCAAATCAATAAAAGGGATGTTAAAAACCACACCAATTTTGACAAGAGAGGCAAGATTGATGGAAGGTAGAGAAAGGGTTTACATTAGTAACACCCAACCTCAAGCTTGAAATATAGATCATTGGATTAGATGCTACTAATATGATGAACTTACTTTGCAGGTATCCATATGAGCAGGCTCTTCCAAAAATGATTGGTGTGCTAGCATTAAGGTTTTTCTCTCTCTAAAACCTTTTATAAAAATAACATGAATGTTCTCACTTGCTCTTAAAAAACCCTAAACGTACCTATGTATCTTAACTATTAAGATATTTATGTCAACTCAGTAACTTGAAAATACTGACAAGATAATATACTATTTCGTTTTAACTTTTAAAACAAAATAGATGTCTAAATAATTTAGATAATATTTCTAATTATCTTAATTATAAATGGAGAGAGTAATAAAACCCAATTTTGTTTTGGGCCTATTCTATATGTGTGACCTTATAGGTTCACATAATGTTGATAGTGACCCAAAACCTATTTCTGACCCACAAGTTATTAGTGGTCACTAGGAATACATTATGTCAACCTAAATTATGTGAAGGTTATAATCTAGCATAACTATTTTGCAAATAGTATTATAATCTTTTTGTCATATTATATCTTAATTAAACATAATGTATGGATTATGTCATCCTTATATAGTTCAATTTTTACTCGATCACCAAGTATACTGATGTAAAATGACATTGATAACCCTTATTAATTAATTTTTGCATGGCCATGCAATCTCTTTAGTCTCATTTATGAAGGGGCCCATAAATATATTTCTCATAAATATATGAGGAAGAAATTCCTTCTTAATCACTCATATTCCTTTATATGATTTACTCCTTGTCTAATATCAGTCTATATGATTATCTTATTAAAATAATGTTCGATTGTATCAAAACATGAAGTTCATCATATTAGAATCTATTATGATTTTCAAGTCAGAGGATTAAGTTAATGTTATTGCATGAAAATAACTTATGACTGTTAATTCATGTAGTGTTCTTATAGCGGGTTGGTCTAATACAATGTTTCTTAAACATGTATCTATGTATTTGATTTAACTTCCCATATTTATGACTAGTAAAATATAGTCATCAATCAAAATACATACTAGTCTTCATTTATTATTATGCCATCAATAATGACCAATTAAGGACAATTTATAATAAAATTCTTTATGCCTAAAGGTTTTACTATTATGTAACGTACTTGATGACATTTGGTAGAATTAAATATTAATAAAATTTAGAATTTAGTCGTAAACATAAGAGATATTTAATAAAAATGTAACCATAACATTATTAAGAAAAAAAATCATTACAATAATTCGCCTAAGGCACATAACTAATATATATATATATATATATA
>CATIWR010187836.1:0-46640 GCA_949677035.1 Omphalea diandra
GAGTAGTTTCAAGAAACTCAAACTCCTCGAGAAGTGATCCCAACAACATCAAAGCTAGATCCTCATCTTTAAATGTCTCATCTACATTCACCAGATCAGTAACCAACTGATTAAAACTGGTAACATGATCATTCATTGTGGTACCCGGTACATAAGTGAAGCGAAACAACCTCTTCTTCATGTGAAGCTTATTCTGGCTGCTTTTCTTTAAAAATTTTTCTTATAGTGCCTTCCATAAATTACTTACAAAGTTTCTTTCGAGAATACATACCTCTGCTCTCTAGAAAGACATGATCGAATTGTACCACATGTCAATCAATTGATCGTCTTCCAATCTTTCTCCTCAACATCATTTGGTTTCTCATCTTCAATGGGAATATCTAGGCCTTGCTGAAAAAAAGCGTTTAGAACCTCACTTTGCCACATACCGAAATAGCCTGTGTTATCAAAAATTTCCACCGCCAATTTTGAATTTGCCACAGCAATTTTTGCCTAGATAGGTTATTTTCAATTCAGGAGTGCAACTATAATTTAAAATTTAGAAAGAGGGCAAAAATATAATTGAAAATAAAACAATTCATTTTTTTTTCTTGTTGATTTTAAGTTTTTTTTTTTAAATCATTACACTTAAAAGAATGTTAATAATCATTATTATCAACATTATAATGTGCTCAATACTATCTTCTAAAGTGTTCAAACAAGTGCCTAAGATCCTTAGCCACTCTAGGGCAGGGGTGTAATCAAATGACATTAAATCCTGTCAGACTCGAACTTAAATTTGACTAAAAAATTTTAAATTTAAGTTTGAGCTCGATTAAGTTTCAAGTTTTAATTTCGAGTTTAGATTCGATTGAATAATCGAATACTCAATCTCAACTCGATTAAATTCGTTTATTTATATAATTTTTTTTATGAATCTTTTAAATTGAAATTTCGGTTCGAATAAACTCAATTAAACTTTAATAAATTCAATTATGCATTAATCGATTAAACTCGACTAGATAATATTGTAAATATAATATATTCAAAAGATAAATTAATTAATAGTGCCTAAATTTAATTAAGCCCATGAATCTCACAAGACAATATTTAAATATTTGAATTCGACTTACTCAATTACTCGAGTAGCTCGAGTTCGATTTGACTAATTTTAAGTTAATTTCAAATAGTTTGCAATATGTGCCAATTCATTTACATCCCTGCTTCAAGATTTTCAAACCCATCATTGTGTGAGTTTTTTTAATAGGATTAAAAGGTTTTTCCTCCTTTGTTAAAAGTAATAATTAACACGTAGTGATTCTAGTTAAAACACTTAACTACACTATATTTCCAGAAAAAAAGTCAAACAAAGAATTTCTTTGCATAGAAAACAGAAAAAAATTGTAACAATAAGCTAATAACTCAAGAAAATTTAAGGTTTTGATTTTGGCAATTTTATTTTCTTTAAATATTTTGGTATATAAAAATTGATAATTAAATTTAAAGGGAAAAATAAAAAATGAATTATATCTGTAATCTAAAATAAAATTAATAATGGTGTGTTAATTTCACCATTGTACAATAATGGTGCATTTTGTTATTACTTTATTTTTACTATATGCGTATATATACTGAAAAACGGCATCGTTCCAACCTGCATTATTCCTCAGCTAAAACAATTCGCACGACATCGTATCAATCAAATTGGCGTCTTCCCGAAACTGAAAAGCAGAGCTGATTTTCGACTCCTTTGCTCTCTCATCTCCGGCGGAGAAAAGAAGAAAATGGAATTCAACTTCGAGTTAACCGACTCGAACAACGACTCGTCATCTCGTCAATCCCTAACTCCCAAAGAAGATGTCCAGTATGTCCTACTCAACTCTCACCCGCTCTTCACCTCCACCTCCGCCTCCGCCGCGGCTGCTGATCGAACGCCGAGGAACCTATTGGCGTGGGACGGGTCTTCTAGGCTGTATTATTGGGATTCGGGCAAGCTTTGCCTCCACCGTATCTCCATCCGTCTCGGTGAGCCTGAACCTACTTCCGTCCTCGCGTCCATTCCCTCTAAGGTAACTACTACTTTCTCTCCTCGTGTTTGGTTGCCGAGACAGTGAAGGAAATGAGCAAACTTGAAACTTTTCTGCTTCGCGCATGTATAAGGCGGGTGATTAAAATTGCTATGTGACCTGTGGGAGTGTTTGTATTAGGTATTGCAACCAGATGAGAAAATCGAGTTTGCGGTTACTAAAATTTGCATAAATAGAAATGGCTCTTCATTGCTTCTGTCTGGTACGGATGGTCTACGCGTCATGCACCTCTACGGCCGAACGTCTACCAAAGAAAACGCCGTCGTCTGTAGGTAACTGTGGAGCTTATAAATGAATTTGTTTATTTGTTTTTTTCATTTATGACCAATGATCACTTGGCTCGGCGGTACTTGAGTTGTCTGCGGTATTCTGAGATTGTGAGTTCAAATTTCAGTGAGAGTTTGATTAACCAAAATTAAAAAGAAAAAGAAGTATTTGTTCTATTATGAGAATGTTTAGCATTGGTAGTGCAAAAGGCTATAATAGTTGACTAGAACTATAACATCTGTTGATTTTTTTTAGCTATTTATGGTGCTTCTAACTTAAAACTCATTTCATTTGCAAATGAATTTTTATGTTTGGCATACTATAATACAACAATAAAATTCATTTGGTTTAGTTATAACCTATTGCCAAATTTAATGAAATAGAATTCCAAATGAATTTTTATTTATACTAAACATATAAAATGTGGACTTGTAAATGAATTCCATGAAAATTATAGAATTCATTTATACCAAACACAATGTAAATGTACTTTAATTACCTTCTCAAGCTAAATCAATAGCTATTTTGCAAAAGCTTCAAATTTAAACTTCTTTGACAATCAACTTTTGGCACTTAAAACTCATATTGGAAAAATCTATTATCAATGACTAAAGAGGACTTCTTCTATATATATATATATTTTATATTTTGCCCACAAGTCGCTATTGGCAATACCAACACTAAACTTGCCTTATATATGCGTCAGGAATGATCCTTTGATATGCAAGTATTTGTAGGTGTGTTATACATGAATAGGCATGTGTCTGTTATGTGTTTTGTTTTTGATGTGTTGGTTTAGTTTGTTCTGATTGTAAGTTTGTTGCAGCTGTGAACACCTTTTTTTTTTCTTTTTTGTTGTGCACCTTGTGTGCAGGACTGTTTCTGTTGGTTATCAAATCTATTTCAATGAGAGCAACGTGATACGCATACTTCAAGTATTGTGGCATCCTTACAGTGACACTCATTTAGGAATCCTTTCTTCTGACTCAGTGTTCAGGTATTACAGTTTTCATTTTAATTTTTTGGACAGTATCATGTCAAGAAAAAGAGGAGAAATGGTGGTTGGTTAGGTAGAGCTAAAGTTTTGAGTTATCTCCAATGGCTGCTTGCTGAAAAATAATTATTACTGAAATTGTTAGATAACTGCTGAAGCTATGATTAAGTTAAGTTACTCATAATGCTTTTACAATTAAATCATATGAATGGATGTGAAATTTGCCAGCTTATTCCATGGTTATACAAAATATCCCAGCCTAAAAGTTCACAAATATATTTTATATTGGGTGTGTATGAGATCTGTATGATTCTATCATTTTTGACCTTTTCGTTTTTTCCTTCCTAGACTTTTTGGTTTGTCTTCAGATCTCCTGCAACCAGAGCAGGAGTATTATCTACAGCCAGTTGAACCAGGTAGTTCCAGAAATGCTGCATCAATCTGTCCTGTAGACTTTTCTTTCGGAGGAGACCACTTGTGGGACAGGTTTAGCGTGAGTTTAGTTTAAATCTGATATATATATATATATATATAAGCATGCATGCATTTTTGACACTCCATTGTTCACAGTTTGTTTTGGTGTTCAATTCTTGTGCTTTGCTGTATTACGCTTGTTGTAGTTGTTGTGGTCTCTTCTGGAAATATTCTGTGCTAACTTTTTTGACATTAGCTACAAAATTTTCTTGACTTTGTACTTCCATTATTCACTGATTTCTTTCCAAGGCATTATAACATCATTCAACATGTCTTTAATGCAATTGCCTATTGCTCTTTATTGGATCTATTGTGATTTTTATATCAGTACTAGTGAGATAACCTGTGCATTGTTGCAGTTGATAAAAATTTTTGAAAATACAACAAAATTATAAGATATATTAAAAATGAAGAAAAAACTAATATTTGGTTTATTGAGATAAAAATTTCTAAAACTCTTAAAAAAAAATAATTTTCACTCTAAATATATAACACAAAATTTTCAATTCAAAATACATATGAAACTAAGTTGTTAAGTTGGATATAATGGCACCAACAGTTTTGAAAACTGCAGCCAACATTACTGTACAAAATGAAGCAAGAAAGCATTAACATGCACACAGATATATATATATATATATATATATATATCCCTGAACAAACCAATAATTAACAACCAAATCCTAACAAAAAACACATTCAGTTGGAAAAATACCCACAAAAAGTTAAAATTTAGCATCAAATTGAATACCCAATTGAAACAAAACTGAATGAATTACACCTAAAGGAAAACAACCTACAAATCACAACCAAATCTTAAAATATGTATGACGTAAAAAATAAATAAATTTTTAAAAACTTATGCACATTATAAATTTTAGTTTTCTAATTCATGTTTAGTTTCTCATTCTAAACTAATGAGTGATCAATACCCAAGAGCTTAGGTTTCCCATCAGCAGCAGCCTTTGCCCTGCAAATAAGCAATTACCCTTTTGCAACTTTTGATCTTTTACAATTTTTTTAAGGTGTTATTATCAGATTTTGAAGTTATAGTTACTGTGCATTAACAAACAAATATTTGAGCTAGTCCCAACCATAGAAATCAGAGAGTACAAATTTTGTAGATTGAAATTGTAAAAGAAAACGGGAGGGAAAATTTTAAAAAGGATAAAAAAGAAAGAGATTAACTTATACATATAATCAAATTGTATGTTTTTACTCATGGATGATTAAAAACATTCGTAAAAGAAACAAATTAAAATAAAGAGCTCAAATAATAAAAGAAAATAAAATAAAATACAATTTTAAAAAATAGAAACTTATACTTGCAATTGAATCACGAATTCCTGCTCATGGATGACCAAACAAATCATAAAGGAATGAAATTAAAAGCAAGAGATTAGATTTCGTAGACAGAAGTAATAAAAGGGTATAAAAAGAAATAAAAGCCGAAAAAAAATAAAAATCATACGTATATTTGAATTTATCGTTACTGTTCATGGATTAAAAAAATCCCAGAAAGGAATGAACTCAAAAGTAAGAGCTCATATTGTGTAGAGATATATAAGTAAATAAAAAAAGAAAAAAATTTTAAAAAGAATAAATTCAGATTTGATTGAAGGGTTGAAGATGAAAATCATGAAAAAATGATGAAGAAAAAGAGAATATCACATAAACTCTGTCCATCCCATTAAACTATGTTTCAATAAATGCATAAATACAAATTAACAACAAAGCTAACACAAATAAATCATGCCATGAGGGGAAAAATAGATAGACACAAAGAGCAAGGGTCCAAAAAAACATGGCTATAAATATTACTGAATTATCTGATACGCATGTAAAAAAAAAAATTTTAAATTTGTTCTCATCATGGAATGAGAAAAATCCCTATATCCATATATAAATAGAAACATACCTGAAGATTCTTGCTCATAACAGGTTGCAGATTGTGGAGTGAAGACATGAGAATAGAGTGGACAACTTCTGCGGATCCCATAGATTTGTTGGTCAAATCTTCCTCCACTTCTTCAAAATGAATCTAAAGTTCATTAAAATAACAGCTGAATATAAGATACAAACAAATGAGAAAGGCTATCCAGCTATATTCATAATAAATCAAAGATCAAAGTTATAAAAATAACAATTATTATCATCCTTTCCGAAATAGAAATAATAAAGAGCCAATAACAATATTTATTTCTTGTTATTGTAGCTGTTTCTATTGAAAGGAGGACCTGCGATCATCATGGATAGTGCCACCTTGCGAATGGCGATTCCATGTAAAAATCATGGATAGTGCCTCCTTACAAATGGTTATACTTGAGCATCATTGTACACTTATGCAATTTAAGTGAAAAATAGGCTCGAAACTCTAAAACCTAAACTTAGAATATTGATTTATATCTAATATTTAATTATTATAATAAAACATAGTATAAAATAGACTTCGAAAAGTCTAAAATGTGAACTCAAAACAACCTGCTTGAAACTCTAGAACTTGAACTTAGAATATTGATTTACTAATATTTAATTATTATTATTATTATAATAAAGCATACTATAAAATGTACTTCAAAACTCTAAAATGTTAACTCAAAACAACCTAACTAGAAAAAGGCTTGAAAATTCTAAAAGGTGAAATTAAAATAAAGTATATATTAACTGTTGATTTATATTTAATATTTAATCATTATAATAAATTCTATTATAAAATAGGATTGAAAACTCTAAAGTAAACTATATTGTAAAACAGGTTTGAAACTCTAAAATTTAACCTTAAAAAAATTATATATTAAATGTTGATTTACATTTAATATTTAATCATTATAACAAATTATGTATACAATGATTTATATTTAATATTTAATTATTATAATAAATTATATATAACAAAATCATTAGCCCCTAAAACCAAGCCTAAGTTATCAATTAATAACCTAGGTGATCTGGTTATGTTAATTTAATCAGTATATTATATCCTTAATAGGGGATCTCCTTTTTTGTAGGAGGATCTCTTGAGAAAAATCTCATAATTATTGCAAAAGAAAGAAAAGTAAAGATCTCATGATGAAGAAATATTAATCCAAGAAAGCAGAAAAAAAAAAAAGAAATAGGACTGAAGCATGTGATGCTAAGGAAGAAGAAAATGGAGTACCTTATGAAGCACCAAATTTGTGCAATCATCCATGAATCAAAGAAAAAAATCTCTGCCCACCAGAGACGTTAAATAAGAATCAAATTGAACAAATTATAAATATCATATTAATGATATCAAAATGAAGAAATATTATCACAAATCACATAAATCCCCTAGGCATAATTCTTTGATACCACAATATTCCACAAATTAGAATAAAATCAATATACTTGAGGAAACCACAACATTCCACAAATTAGAAGAAAATCAAGATACTTGACGAAAACAAATAGACATTAAAGTTACCCTTATTTATAGTTGCGTCGCAAGATACAACTTCAGGAGAAAGTGAATGTAACTTTGTTACACCTAATTCACTTACTCAAGTCTTGACTTATCAATTTGATCAAGTTATAACTTCGATCTGTTTAGTAAGCATTTAGAATTTCAATTACTTCAGGATATAAGATCTGTTGAGTAAGCATTTATCAATTTGATTAGGTTAGTGTCAACTATTTATCCTATCATGAAATTGGTAAATGATGGATCAAATTTAGTGAATTAGAATTTCAATTTGATCAAATTCAATAATGGATCTGTTGATTAAGCATTCTGCAATTAGAGTTTTGTGCATTTAAATAACATAGTAACCGACCCATGTAATCCTCTAATTCAACAAAAACACATCAAGATACTTGAGGAAAACAAATGGATCCCCAGCAACTAATCTTTTAGAAGTAACGAATTTATGCCACCCTATAGTAAGCAAGTGCCTCTGCAGTTGCCCTATTCATTTATACAGATCAAATAATCACAAGTGAGATGCAGCAAGTATAGCCCAAACATGTAACAGTGAAAAAGAAACAGAAGGGGATAGGGAAATTTCAAAAAATCATATCATCAAAAGGAAAGATAAACAAAACACAAAGAGTCTTATACCTCTGAAGATATGCTTAAACTGTCATTCATAACCATGAAGATCCTTGGCAACCAACTCCTGTGTTGGTGTTTGCTGGATCATGTCCTGAAGAACATTCATATTATGAAATCACCATAATGAATATAATGAGATCAAAAGGAGAAACCAGAAGAACACAAAAGAAAAAGTACCAGCTGCAGTAGGCACTCAGTAGCATGTTTACGAGGAACCGAAAACCCCCCATGAGTACTTGTATCAGAGGTAGTCAACACCTTGAACTACAGGACGTCATGGTGGCTCAAGTGGGCATGCATCAAGACTTGCAGGTTCTGGTTGCTATAATGTTTAAAGCCATTTAATTAAAATCAAGCAACAACATCATTAAACTTTGTGAATGAAGAGTTTTTTTTAGTAAGAGGTCTTCTCAACAAACCGGTAATTAATCACCCAAAAATGAAAGAAATATTTTCTAAAAAAGAAGGAAACATACCACAAGCAATAGCAACAGTCAATATCAAAAGCAATGTCTGTAGTCATAAAACCAGAAATAAATAAGAATTATCAACACATGCATCATCCAGTAAAAAAAAAAGGGGGAGTACTAGAAACTTGATAAGCAGCAGTGATGCCCGCGATGCCAACTGGAATCAATTCTCATTGGCAGCAAAGGAGTTCTCCCTTCGCAGAAAGAAGAAAAAATGAAAAAATATTTCTTAAAAAAAAGGCAAAAGAAAGTCCCATTTGCACTGACACTAAAATTATTTTTAGAATTTCTTAACGTTATCTTATCGCTTTGTCTATATCCATCATCAATTAGACCAAAGAAAGCTCTAATTGCACCAAAATTTGAAAAGCCCTAAATTCAAAACCCCCAAATTGGAAGAGAAACCCTAAAATTGGGAATTCAAGGTTTTCGGGAGTGAAAATATGGGAATGAAAGTGGAGTACTCTGTCCTGTGTTGTATAAGGTTTTTTTTTTTTTTTCAGCAATTTGAGGCGGCGAAGAGGAATTGGAGAGGAGAGGAGCAGTGAGAGAGAGAGGCAAATGGAGCAGAGAAAGGAGTGATGCCTGCAAACTGAGGAATGAAAAAAGAGATCGTGACAACATACCATTTAAGCGAGAAAGATGGAATAACCCTTAAAATCACATGACATGACATCGTTTTAAAGGGAGAGGGATGGAAGACAGCGAGTTGACACAAAAGCCACACGGTAGAAGCAAAATCTCAAAATTGCCACAGCCTGAAACTGACCTTGATGTCAACAAATTTGCAAAATCACCCCAGCAATGAACAGTGAAATTTGTCTCAGTTTTATTGTATTTATATGTTAATCCTCCCTAATGACAAGTTTTCCAGTCATAATTCTTCATCATGTTGCATGTTTTTTCAGTTCATATAGAGACTAGTCTTTCCATAATATAGCAGTTTCATAATTCCATCATTCATTTATCAATTTGTTGTCTTTTGGACATTCTGCAGGTTTTTGTGTTGTTTGGTGATGGTTCAGTTTACATTCTTTGCCCAGTTGTACCCTTTGGAAGGTACTTTTTACTGTGTATATTCTTCATATACATCTTGCTTACAATATTTGCCCAGGAGGTTCCCTTTGGATGGTTCAGTTTAACTCTAGTCTTTTGTTCCAAATTCTTTGGAAAACCACATGCTTCTAAAATTTGGCCATGACAAAGATTATATAGCTTCATGTATCATCTTGTGGTGGAGCTAGATACTTGCTATTGTTGACAAAGGCTGATTTGTTTCTCTTAGTTATTCATCTTTTTTTATCTGCTACTTGTTTGATGTATAATTGAAGAGCAAATTTTTACTTCCCTCTTGCTATACTGGATAATTTGTATTTGATGCTAACCAAGATTAATTGCTATATTTTGTAATAGTGTCCACAAATGGGAATCGGTGTTGGAAATATACAGTGATGCTCACACAGTGGGCCTGAAGTCAGCAAATCAGACAGCTGTTAGTAACTCTGGTCTTGCAATCTCTTGGTTGGAAGCAACATTTCCTGAGTTAAATAATGAAGCAATGGAAGAGGAAAATATATCACCATTAAAAGCTCATCCCTATGCTTTATTTGATGCATCACTTTGTCTACAGGTATGTGTATTTATTGTTTACCTCTACATCTCTTGCAACTACATGCATCATATGAATGCTTCATAATTGTGAAGGACTTGACAAACCTGTTTTGATGGATGTGGGTAGAGGATGTTTCCAACATGCTTCTTTCACACATTGCTGATGTGCACATTGAGTAACAAGGAGTGGACAAGTTCTGCTCTGCTAGATGTTTAATTAATATATTAGAATGATTATTATAATGGTTTTTTATTGGAATACTATATTATTTTTAAATTTAAGGCTGAGTTGGAAAAGGAATGATAACCTTGTTTGAGGCTGCCTGGAAGTTTAATGAACCTGATATTTAGATAAGTGTCTGCTGATGCAGTCAGACAGGTTTCACACGCAAATAGATTCATGGAATACTAAGATTAAATGCTTCATTGGCTTGTTGGCATTATTAAATCAATATACCAGGAATGCTTAAAAAATGTCATTTTCTGAAAATGTTTACTTTTATGGTTGTCTACCACTCATATTCTAAAATTACATATTCTAAAATTATTATCATTAGATTTTTTAGCTGTCAAGGTTGGCTTTAAAATACAGAACCTCACTTACACTTGGATTTATTTTTATATTCTTTAAATAATTCTTTCTTTGGCTTGAATGAACTTTAGAACAAATCAACCTGAATGCGGCAAACAGGTTTTGAAGCTTTTTCATCTAATTATTACTTATTATATTCTTTCAAGTGAATAACTTCTTATCAAGGAGTCTCATGAGCGTCAAAGGATCCTTCGATTATCTTTTTGAATTCTGGTTGGGTTAATTTGAATAGAAACCAAAATTTGTGCGCCATGATATTTGCAGTAATAAGTTTGATGTCTTCGAGAAACTGACTGACTTTGTTTTTGTGTAGGGGCCTCTAAGTAAAGGACATCATGGCAGGGAAGATGAAGATTCATCTATTCGGGGTACAGAATGTGAAGGTCATGCAGTCAGTTTTCTTTATAATGTTGTCCGCAAAGATTCAGTTATGGTGACTGCATGGAGTGGGGGGCAGTTGCAAATAGATGCCCTAGCTGATGAAATCCAGCCTGTCTGGACTGTTGGTAGCCGACCTCGTCTTTCTGTTGACTCACATGACCATATTCTTGCTCTTGCTATGATCTGTGAATCCATTTCAGGCACGATTCAAGTTGTGAAACTTGATCAACCCCTTGATCTTACTGTTTGGTTAGGTCATCCACCACCTTTGTTGAGACTTGCAATTGTGGATTTGGATTTGGCTAGGAAAACAAATAGTGGATCTATTATAATGATGTTTGCTGATCCTATTATGCCTGAAAGAATTTATGCAGTTCATAATGGTGGGATAGATTCAATAATATTGCATTTTCTTCCGTTTACAAGTCAGTCTAGTGGCAAGGATGAGACTGTCAGAAGTCCATCTGTGCATCCTGTCCTTAGCACGTGCCAGGCAGATAACTGCTCTCCTTTAAGTGGTTTTGTGGCATTATCAGATTCATTTGGGTACTCATGGATTGTAGGACTCACCTCCATGCAAGAATGTGTTGTACTAGAGATGAAAACTTGGAATTTGTCGCTTCTCATGCATGTTGATGTAGATAACAAATCCCAGAGCTCTGAAGAATGGAAAGAGGGAAATATCCCAGACATCATAAGTAAAGAACTTCGTAGCGGTCCTAAGGTGGTTCTTGTTCCTCAGGCCTCACCAAATCTTCGATCTATTGCTGCTGATTCTATTGAAGGCAGATCAGCTTTACATCAGTATTTCAAGCTTTTCAATGAAAATTATGTTGAATATGCTCATAAGGTGATAATATACTATCCTTTATAGATTTTATAATCTTCTTTCAATTGTGTAGGCCATGCCTTTTACTAGGGATGAGAGGGTCCAATTCTAGACCAGTTATTTACAAATATCCAGAACTGGCAATGAATAATTTTAAATATCAGTCTGGTTTAGTTTGGATAATTTCAATTTTTGGTTTGTTTCAGTTCAAGTTTCGGTTCGGTTCAGTTCAGGTTTCGGTTCCATATTTTATGAAATTATTCATTTACTCATATTTATTATATAATTATAAATTATCAATATATAAAAGTTAATTGATAAATAACTTTGATAATTAACTATTAAAAATTGTATTAACTGATATTTTAATTATTTTTATTTTTCTTATGATATTTATTTAAGGATATATAACTTATGTATAGCATATATATCTTATATTATTTGAAAATATTTTATATAGTTTATACATATATACATAACTTGAAGCATATTTACCTACATATTTATTATATTGTATACATAACTATATATATAACTTATATATAATATATTTGAACATAAATAACTTATATGTAAGATATGAAAGTTTATGTATCGTGTGTGTGTGTGTGTATAAGTTTGAAATATAAATATATTTTCTTATATTTTGTGTATATAATACATATTTCAGTTATTTAGTTAAATTCAGTTTAGTATGGCTCGAATATTTTTGGTTATTTTTTGGCCCGGTTCGGTATATACAAGATTCGTGTTCACCCCTACTTTTTACAACAAAATCCATTTTTTTCTCTGTGCTACCTTTGATGGTTCTAGTTTGTGCAATGGTGGCTTTTCTCTATATATCACTATGAACTAGCAAGTAGTAAGAAATTATGAACAATTATGTATGAGAAGCTAAAAAAACTAAAAAACTATCACCAAGTGGTGTAGGCATATATTTTTGTTTTAAAGAAAAGTGCCTTTAAGACATTATCATTGTTTTTGCATTACTAATTTCAGTTGATTCATTGGTCGTGCACTTCATTGGAGAATCAATGTTGTTTTCTTCTTCATATTCTTAAGGCTTATATGTATTTGAAATTATGATTGTTGCTACAATATCAATTATTTGGATATTTGACTATTAAGTTTGTTTTTTAGGTTAGATTATGTTTTAGATACTAGGCATGATTTTTAGTAAATCTATGTTTTGAATCAAGTTGTGGGATGAAATAAGCTTCTGATAAGTTATATGAAAATTTTATCTCCACTTCTTTAGGTTTATTTTGAGCTCAAGCACCATGGGCCCCAGTTGAAGAGAATCATTGATGATCAGCATGCTCACCTGAGTGAGGCACAAGAAAAATTATTGCAAGTGGAGAAGAAACAGTCAGGATTGGAGGAGAGGATTGATCAAGCAAAAAATGTACACAGTCTTCTAGAACAACGTTTGCAATGCTTAAGGAACTTACTTAGGGCTCATAAGAAACCTTTGTCAAAAGCAAAGCATGAATTTAAGTCTGAGCTTGGTAATAAATTTTATGCTTGTTACAATTACTTTTATGGGAATTATATCTTCCATTTTTGATCCATCAAAAAACCAAATTTTTTCTAACAAATTTTATTTATTTCTTATAGTTTTTTTTTTGTTCACCTTTCTATATTCGCTAATCTGTTTATTTTGTTTTCTAGTTGTTTCTTAGTTCTTCATTACACCTACTATCTTGATGGTGCATTAATTGTAAAATGGCACAACTTATTCTGTTTTTTTTTTTTCCTTATTACTCCCTCTTATTCCTTTTCTTTTTTACCTTTTGATGTTAGACATCCCTCCCCCTCAACATTCGAGTGCTCATGTAAGTCAAGACTTTGGGACTTCCTTAGACACACCTGAGACAGGGATTGTTGGTGAGTTTGTCATTGATGCATCAGTAGCTCCTTATGTTCAGAGATTCATGAAGGTCTATGGAGCTATTTGGAAGTCGTCCACCTTGCAAAGCGCAAATTATGTTAGTGTATTTATCACTGGTTTGGCGAACCTTCTTAAGATATTGGAGCGTCCTTGGAGTGAGCTCTGTGTGGGAGAGTTAGAGACAATGATTATTGGCATTCATGACTTAGAGATCGTGGGTTTTGATGTCTGTTGCTTTCGATCATTTATTGAGGCGGCTAAGGCTCGTTTTGCATATGAGAAGTCGAAGCCTCGACGTCACGACATCATTGCTCAGTTGAAGGATCTAGAGGCACAACGAGCAGCCTTAGAAAGAGAGCTCGCAGCCTTGGAGACTCAAAGGGAATGGACTCGTGACTGGTGATAGTGATGATTGTTTTGTGCATTACTTTCTCGTTCTTATGGCTTTTGTATGACTTGGTGTTAATTTGTGTCAGCAATGTACATGCACTACTATTATTACTTTGTTTCCTTTATGTTCAATCACAAATTCTAGGTTTACTTTTGACTGTAGGCGACTTAGCTCTTTGCTTGCCTCATGAGGGATGGCAGCAACGTTTAAATTCCTTACAAAAGTAAGGGGATGACGTTTGCCTACCCTTTAAGGGTGGGCATGAAATGCATGCCTGCGCTATGGGGGCGAATGTACCAAGTTTGCCTCCTTGCAAGGATGGTCAGTGGCATGTGTCTTCCTTATGGAGAGAATGCTTACCCGACGCTTGCATACCTTTCAAAGACAAGCATAAAGTGCATGTCTTCCCAGTGAGGGCAAATGTATAATGTTTGCCTCCCTTATGCACTATGACAAGTTTGTCTTCCTTACGAATGAGGGCAAGTTTGAAATGTTTTATCTCGTCTAGTACATGTAGTGTAGACCATCTTAGGGTGGTATGCTTTCTTTTAGAATGTGAGAGGCATAATTTTCTTGTCAAACAAATGCTTTAAGTATACTCTCTCGTGAAAGAAATAGTTTGTGATATTGAAGGATAAAATAGTTTGTGATATTGAAGGATAGACCTTACATGTGCCTTTTATGAATGAGAAGGCTCAGAAGTGTCTTTCATGAAAGATAGGACTTAAAGGTGCCTTCCGTGAAGGAAAGGGCTTAGAGATGCATTCCGTGAAGGAGAGGGCTTAGAGGTGCCTTTTGTGAAAGATAGTGCTTAGAGGTGCCTTCTGTGAAGGAGAAGGTTTAAAGGTGCCTTATATGAAGAAGAGGGTTTAGAGGTGCTTTCCATGAAAAAGAGAGCTTAAAGGTGTCTTTCATGAAGGAGATGGCTTAGAGGTTCCTTTCGTGTATAATAGAGCTTAGATGTGTCTTCCATAAAGGATAGGGCTTAGATGCGTCTTCCATGAAAGATAGGGTTTAAAGGTGCCTTCCATGAAAAAGAGGACTTAGAAATGCCCTCCATGATGGATAAGGCTTAGATTTTGCTTTCGTTTTTGTATATTTTTTCAAGTAAAGGTTTATTCATTCAATAACATTTGATAAGGAAATTACATATCATATGCATTGCATGGTTGTATAACTTGGAGCTAATGATTACAATGAAGTTCTTTGAAATGCCAAATGAAAGTCGATAACTACTTGCATAGAGAATTACATTGAGATACCTACATATGGAACTTTTTTACATATTAAAAATTGATATGAGCAGTGACAGTGTTTGTCGTTGGATTCATCAACTAATAGTACTCGCATTCATGCACTTCATGCATGATAAAAAGGCTTTCCCATTTGGGTGTAAATTTAAGGACAGGGGTGCGTCACCTTATATGATTCACCACCCTTAAAACTACTTCTCCCTTTTCGAATGAACTCTTCTTTACAAAGCGTTCATAAGCTCGTGATATTCCTCTTTGGTACTTCATGAAATGGTCCTTCACTTTGCCCTTTTTCTCATCTAAGGCTTCTAGATCTAGCATATTTAATGTGTCAGTATCCATCTTAGCATTAAAAGCCACCCTTGCCAATGACACCATTATCTTTGTGGGTAGCACTGCTTCAGACTTGTAAACCAAAGAAAAAGGCATGGCACCAATGGACATTCTTTTAGACGTTCTATACACCCAAAGTGCAAGGGGAAGCATATTATGCTAGTTTTTATGGTTGTCATGTACCATACGACTTAGTATCTTGATGAGGGTCTTGTTGGAGGCCTCCGCCTCTCCATTCCCTTTAGGATAGTATGATGTGGACTTTACATGATCAATATTATAGTATATCAAAACTTCCCTTACATGTGAGTTTACAAAAAGAGTTCCAACCTATAAATAATATTCTCCTTGATAAATGTTATTGTTGCTTGAACACTTGCCATTTTTAGCGAGATAGCCTCCATCCATTTTGAGAAGCACTTTGTCTAGGATCCATATATGACCTTTAGATGGAGGATTGATAGGGTCGATTAGGTCAAAAGCCTACATGTGGAATGGCCATAGGGTGGCAAGGCTGTGTAAATCTACTAACAACGCATGGACAAAATTGGAGTATACTTGGCATGGAAAACACTTTTTTGCAAAGTGAAAACCATTGTTTTCCATGGTTGGCTAGTAATAGCCTATGTTCACCAGCTATTGATAGAGCTTGCTTCCACTTCAATGTTCCCTACATAATCCTGCATGAACCTCCTTTATTACTATGTCCGATTCTTCTTTAGATGTACATCTGAAAGGCTTGCCTTAGAAAGAAACCCTAAAAAAATTCCTTGCTTCCTCAAAAAAATTCTTTGTGTTCCTTTTAATTATAAGTGTGTCGTTCACATTTTGGGGTAGGGTGCTGTTTTGCAAGAATTCCTAGTAGGGGTGGCGTCAATCACTTGTTACCTCCATAAAGTGGGATTTTGCTTGCTCAAGAGGATACAAACACATGGGGTAACTTTGTTGTACCATAATAACATCTCTTGCCATGGTCAGTCTGTAGTATCCTATGCGTTGAATATGACGATACAATGATGGCCCTCCTTCTCTGCACCATTACTGATGTGTTTGCCTAAGTTTGTCACTTGCCTCTTTATGTGATATACACCTCACTAGCACCCCTTCCGGGCCCTAGTGATATAAAGTCCATCCTAATAGCTCGTAATCCTTCACCATTCCACAAAAGCCAAATTTAAGTGAACAAGATTTTGCTTTATCGACACTCTCCAATCATCCTGATCTATTATCTCATCATGTATTAACTCAAGTGTTGTGCACTATATAAAGCAACAAATGATAATGAGGACAGTCTTAGGCTCACCTTCTTGCTAAGGTAATTTAGAACCTGATGTAGCGAGTGTGTCTGCATATCTATTTGAGGATCTAGGACTATACTTACATTGACATACTTTAAAAGTCTCCATCAGCTTTTGCACTAAGGATCGGTAAGGGGGCAACTGAGAGTTTTTTTAGTGCATATTCCTCAGTCACCTATTTTACTCCCAAGCATTGATCCCCATTTGTTACATAATGAGCAAACCAATCACTAAAGCCTCATACTCTACTTTGTTATTAGTACACTTGAAATCCAGCTTATAGGCCAATGAGAAAGACAGATAGTTATGGTACGTGAGTACTATTCTAGCCCTCCTACTGTCCAAGTAGAAAAACCATCAAAATTGAGTTTGCCATTCTCCATTATCTTCATTCATAATGCACGCTTCTTCATGGAGCTCTTCAAGGATCATCCCTTAGGGTGAAATTGAGCCAACAAATCAGAGAGTGCCTGGGATTTTATAGCCATAGACTAGGTAACATGCATGTCAAATTCAATAAGTAAAAGCAACCATTTTGCAATCCTCCTTGAAAGTGCAGGTCTAGTTAAAAGGAACTTGATTGGATCTGATTTGGTAACCAAATTCACTTGATGTGCTAGGAGATAGTGCTTCAATTTTTGTGTTGCAAATACTAATGCCAAACAGTGTCTTTCAAATAGGGGATAGTTTGCCTCAGCACCTTGTAGTGCCTTGCTAAGGTAATACACTGGTCTTTATTGATCTTCCATTTCTTGAGCAAGCAAAGCACTAATGGATTTCTTTGTCGAGCCTAAGTATAGGATCATTGGTTCTCCTTTTATTAGCAATGTCATGGCAGTTGGGAAGGTCGATATCTCTTTTATGCAAATGAACACTTGGCTATGACTTTTGTCCTATTGAAAGGTAGCTTTACTTTTTAGTAGGAAGTTAGAGGAGCAGTGATTTAATCTAAGGTCAGTATGAACCTCTTCATATAAAACACTTTGCTTAGGAAACTCTTGAGCTACCTTTGAGTAGTAGGAGGGGGGGGGAGGGAAGAGGCATTCCTCGGATGGCTTCAACTTTAAATGGATCAATATTGATTCCTTTCCTATGTACCACAAAGCCTAAGATTTCCCAATTTCTACTCCAAAGGCACATATTAATGGATTCATGCAAAGGTTGTACCTCTTACATCTCTCAAATACATTCTTCAGATGTAAAAGTTAATCCTTCTTTTTTTAGACTTCACTACCACATCATCAACATAATGCTCCATGACGTCATGCATCATATCGTGGAACAAGGTTGTCATGGCCTTCTAATAAGTTGCATCTACATTTTTCAAATATCATATGCCTTGTTGTTGCATCTACTAAGTTATCAATATTTGGTAAAGGAAAATCATCTTTTGGACATGCATTGTTTAAATCACGAAAGTCAACACATATTCAAATTTAGCCATTTTTCTTCTTTACTGACACAACATTAGCTAACCATATGGGATGTTATATAGGTTTAATGAATCCTGCCTTTAGGAGTTTCTCCACCTCTCATGATTTGTATTTCCACTTCATGATGGAACAATTTTAGATGTTATTTGATAGGCCTTACACCATTCCTAACATTCAAGCAGTAGGTGACTAGCTTCATATTAAGTCCCAACATCTCTTTATATGACCAAACAAATAGCTCCTTGTACCTTTTTAGCAAAGCAATAAGAGGCTTCTGGAACCATGAAGGCAGGCACTTACTTATGTAGATAGGTCTCGCATACTCCCTTTCTTTTGCCAAATTTACTTCCTTTAGCTCCTCCCTTTTAAACTTTTAATAGCCTCGTAATGGTTTAAGGGTTGGTGGGAGGCCTTGTCAGTCATGGATATAATTCTCATATGTTTGGACAAGGTGAACCTAATGTGTTTAGGACACGGTGGTGATGTTTAGTGGTGCGGGTCTAAGGTAAACAACTCCTATAGACCTTGGAGATCGTCATAAGCGGTATACCCTTTTCCTATCTAAACATGTGAAAGACTCAACACTGATTCTATCCCAAACATTACCCCTGCGATGCCTCCTCTTGTTACTCTCATTACATGCTTTCCTTTTGCCTTTGGTCTCATCACTTGCAAATCCTCCCAAGTGGGTAGCGTAACACCCTTTAGTTTAGCAATATATACTTCTCCTTCTTCAGTAAACTCATTAAAGAACCTTACTTTAGCATGCAATTCACATACTTCAAAGGGCCTTCTGGAGGCAGGGATGTAGATATCCTTTCCCTTCCAATATCCTTTTATGCATCGGTATAAGGTGGACAAGATGAGATTATACTCATGAAGCCACTTCCTTCCCAAGGGAAATTGGTATGACATGGGAGCCTTAAGAATGTGGAATATGGTGGGCTCCCTAATATCGCCTACTTTCAGGTCAACATTCATATAACCTAGGGTCTCTAATGATGATGAGTCAAATTTAGAGACCGTTATATGTTAGTGAATGACATTTTTTCCCTTTCCACTAATAGTTTTGAAAGTGGCAAATGGTATGATGTTCACAAAGGAACCATTATCGATGAACATTCGTTTCATGGGATATCTATTTGTTGCACCTTCCACATACAATGAGCGATTGTGGTTCCAATCATTGCCACACATATCTGCCCCGGTGAATATGATTACATGTTTATGAGTCCTTAGCCTCTGGTTGGCCATGACACATTCCTCCCCCTGACAATGTGAGATGTGTGTTATGCTAATGGTAGTGGCTTTCTTTGCCTTCTCATAAAAACCCAGTTGATCCATAAAGCTCTTATAATCGACACTCTTTATGAGGGATTCAATAATATTCTTGATAATCTTCTCCTCCACTATTTCATCCGTTTGCCTTTCAACCATAGGGTCATTCATGGCATATGATGTCGAGGCTTGACCGTTTGTATCTCCGACTAATGAGTGATTGACCATATTGGCATGAGCACGAGAGGCATGGGATTGGTGTGTACTCTATTCCCTCCGATTACTAACACCTTTTCTTTTACTCTCTTGAAGAACAACCTCTTCAGTGTGTGACAATCTTTGGTAGGATGATTGACCGTCCTATGGAACTGACAATACTTCGGATAAGCTCTTTCTTTATTGGTTGGTAACTTATCCCTCGGTGGTAGACCAACATTTCTGTCTTTAATCTACTGATCTAGGATGACATGCACTTTGTTCATTGCACGAGGAAATGGCAATATGTCATCATTCAATACATCACAGGCTCTCTTAGATGGGACATCAGACTTAACCTTTTTACTCGAACTACCCTCTTCTTCCTATTGCACCATATTCACTATAGCCTCTCTTTTTGGGAAACACCCCCCCTTCAAATCTTCTTTCCATCACAGTGTTACTTGTCATCCTTATGTCCTCTACTAAAGATGCAAAGATGATGTCTTTTAGATTTTCTAAGTGTCTCTGGTACTTACTAAACATGCCTTGGATACAAGTCTTCATAGTTTTTTTTTTCTCATAAAAATAACCATTTTGAAGTTTAATATTCATTCGCGGAAGCACTCGATGAATTCTATGAGTCTTTCCTTAGGCTTTTGGCGAACTCTACTCAAGTTGGCCATTGTGGCTTGCTTTAAGGTGGAAAAGAATTTCTCTAAGAAGAGCTTGCACATCATGCCCTATGACTCCATCGAACTTAGCACCAAATTGACATACCTAGTGTACACTTTGTCTGTAAGAAACTTTGACAAATCTCAAAGCTTCAAGTCATCATTGTGGCTATACACTTTTAAAGTCTTTAAAAAATTCATAATGTGCTCTTTAGCATTGTCTTTAATTCTATTAAAAAGGGCAAACTTTAGGCTTGTATGGCCCTTGGGAAATGGTTTAGTTGCCACATGAGGGGGGGTATGTAAACTTAAGGTCATACACAAGATATGAGTCTTGTTTTTATATCCCTTTTAAATACTTCTGCAACTCCTTCAAAGTCACATGGGGCGAAAGTAGTCTTGAAAGTGAAAGCATAGTGGTTCCCCTCTTTCATTTAAAGTGATAGTGGGTAGATCATATAAACCTCTTCACTTTCCTTTCAAGTGCACTTAAAGAAGTTTCCTTCTTGATTTTTGTGTTGTTATTTATCTCATGGGCTTGGTGATTGGGGGTCAGGCCGTCGAGTTTGGGCATTGTAGGTAGGTCTAGTGGAGACAAGATAATTTGGCAGCCTAAAGCACTAAAGGAAAGGACTCCTAACTTGCTAATTGCAGCAACGATTTCTTGCAAAGTGCGGGCCTGTTTGTAAGAGCTACAGAATCTTGTCTTGAAAAGCTTGTGATTTCTCTTAGCTATCTCTAAAAGCTCGAAGTAAGGCTTCCATAGTGGGTGGCAGGTCTAGTGAGTAGGATTGGGCATTGTCTTCATATTCATCCATGTGAGAATCCTGAACAAATGAAGTGATAGGGGGCTTGACTTCCCTTCCTAGTGACAGGCATGAGAGTGCTCAACGCCCTCCTCACCAGAGTCGTTAAAATGTAGAGGTAAGTGTTGGTGAGGTGTGAGCATAGATGAAGGGAGGTTCATATTGAAGGGGCATGTGGTATTAGGTAGGGTACAATCTAGGGTTGAAGGGGGATTTGGCGTCACTCCAAGCCTATTGGCGCAATGCTCAAGGATGACGATACTTGGAAATGCTAATGAAATGTGATTAGAGAGGAATTGTGGGAGGCGACACGTGGTGTAGGGGAGTAGGACAAGTGTTTACAGGGTAGGTAGGTGAGGAGGGGTATTTAGTGAGTCCTGGAGAGAGAGATTTGTCCAATGGATATTTCTTAGGATTTGTGCTTAAAAACTTTATCTTGAAAATAGTGAAAGAGGAGTATTTATAAAGTTGTCAACTTAATCATGACCTTTGATTTTATGACGCTTGTCCGTCATCTAAGAAGGTTGTATGAAGTGAAAAAGTAATGGATGATAATTTTTTTTTTTTCTGTTATGGACCCATAAACGAAAGCTTTAAATCTCATTAATTGGCTCTAAGGCCTGTATAAATATACTTAATACATTAGGGTCCATTTGCGATCATCTAGGTTGAAACTTTTGTTGTTCTAGAAAGTTAATACATAGAATTGGTCTCATCTTAATTTTTTTGGGCTTTCTAGAAGAATGACAGAAAAAGACTATTTTCATTATCTAAAGTAACTTTGTTTTGGAATATACAAGTAACTAATCCATGCCATGAAGCAAAGGTGGAATTATAGTTTTAAACTTAAAATTTAAAAATCTAACAAATCAGCTTGGCCTATTTGTCTTTGGAATAGAAATTAACTCTGCAATCTTTACTTGGCCATATCAGAATTCCTGCACCAATGTGGATGTTGTTTTATAGAATGTCCGTTACCTCAAATGCATGTCAGAGCATCATGGGAAAAATTTAAGATACTGTTAGCTGGCAATGGCATGTGATCATATATATATATATATATATATGGTTTAGTTGTCTTGGAGCCCATGTTCCTCACCTGAATCCGGAGCCTCTCAATTTCAACCTCCAATGGTCAAACTAATGCAATCTTGATATTATATTTATATTTGAAGAATCTTTAATGGTCAGCCGCCATTGCTGATGCGCAACTTGCAATATTTGACCTTAATTAGAGTATTCTACATTCAAATTTATTTGACAATTTGTCAAATATTTTGTCCTATGAGAACAAGGATCTGTGATATGTAGTACAAAGGAACTTTGCCTCTTGCCAAGATCTTTCATTCCTTTACTCCTTTCCCACGTCAAAAAATTTTGTAGAAAAGTCTAATAAATTGTTCACACTTATTTGCTCTCCTCTGTCAAATTGCTCAGAATATAATTTTATACCAAATTAACTAAAAGTTTTCAGAATACATATAAAATCGAGAATCCATACCCATATTTTCTCATACAGTTTCGTAATGATATTCACACAACTTTAAGATTTTCGAATTTGATTCATAAGTTATATCAATAAAATTATGAAAAGGAGTATATATATGTTAGGGTATCGCGAAATGAGCTATATTTTAAATTGCTTGGTGAATACAAAATAGAATCAACAATTGAATTATATTAACATGAGGTATGCTATGTGTGCAGGTTTCTTATTGCAAGAATGGATTTCCTGGGTATAAAAAAATTCCAAAGGAAGAGAGAGTGAAGTGATTCTTTTAGCAGTAACAACAATTAGTGAAAGGACTAACAACATTAGACAGATTTCTAATTGTCTCTTTTTGGGCTAATCAAACTTTTCAAATTCCAGTTGCAGGTAATTAATGCAAGCCTTATTGCTAACTCATTTTCTTGATGCCCTAATGGGCTACAACCCAGTTGAAAGTGGCGCTAATATGAATGTCCCTTTTGGTGCAGGTTTTTATATGCAAGTTTGAGATTTACCCAAGAAGCAAAATACTAACAAGCGGATAGCCAGTGGCAAATTAGCAAAGTCTATAATACACCCAACGTAGAGGTTGTGGCATGAGGATATATACATGTGGCATTGAGTTTGTTTGTTTGTTTTTAATCTATTATGGGGAAAGCAACTTTTATAGTTAGTGTTTTTTGGTGAAAAAAGTTGGGAGGGCTTAGATTACACTAAGCCAACACCCTTGTTGTGATGAAATCAATTTCTTGTGGGTAGTTACACTTACAGCTTGAATTCATGAGTGCAACTATAATTTAAAATTTAGAAAGAGGGCAAAAATAAAATTGAGAAAATAAAACAATTCATTTTCCTCTTGTTGATTTTAAGTTTTTTTTTTTTTTAAAAAAAAAAAAAACATCATTACACTTAAAAGAATGTTAATGATCATTATCATCAACATTATAATGTGCTTAATACTATTTCTAAAGTGTTCAAACAAGGGCATAAGATCCCTTAGCCACTCCGGGATAGGGGTGCAATCGAGTGAAATCAAGTATACTCGAATCCTGTCAGGCTTGAGCTCAAATTTAGTTAAAAAATTTGAAACTCAAGTTCGAGTTCCATTGAGCTTCAAGTTTTAAGCTCAAGCTCAAATTCAGTCGAATATTTGAATGCGCAAACTCAGTCAAATATTTAAATGCTCAAACTCAACTTAAATAGACTCATTTATTTATATAATTTTTTCTATAAATCATTTAAATTCAAATTTTGCTTGAATAAGCTCAATTGAACTCTAATAAGTTTGATCATACATTGATCGATTAAACTTGATTTGATAATATTGTAAATACAATATATTCAAAAGATAAATTAAAAAAAATTGTCTAACTTTGATTCGGCTTGCGAGTCTCTCGAATCAAATATTTTAATGTTCGAATTTGGCTCTCTAGATTGCTTGAGTAACTCAAGGTTGAGCTCGATTTCATTAATCTCGAGTCGATTTCGAATAATTTATAAATTGTGTTGGTTCATTTATACTCATATTCTGAGATTTTAAACCCATCATTGCGTGAGTTTTTTTAATAAGATTAAAAAGTTTTCCTTCCTTTGTTAATCGTAATAATTAACATGCGGTGATTCTAATGAAAACACTTAATTACACGATATTATCCCAAAAAAAAAATCAAACAAAGAATTTCTTTACATAAAAAACAAAAAAAAAAAATTGTAACAATGGGCAAAAATTTCTTTACATAAAAAACAAAAAAAAAATTGTAACAATGAGCTAATAACTCAAGAAAATTTAAGGTTTAAATTTTAGTAATTTTATTTTCTTTAAATATTTTGATATATAAAAAATTGATCATTAAATTTAAATAAAAAAATTATATCGGTAATCTAAAATAAAATTAATAATGGTGTGTTAATTTCACCATTGTAAAACAATGGTGTATTTTGTCATTACTTTATTTTATTATATGTGTGTGTCAATATATATATATATATTGAAAAACGGCATCGTTCCAACCAGCATCATTCCTCAGCTAAAACAATTCGCACGACATTTTCTCCCGCTCTGCGCTCTCATCTCCGGCGGACCAAAAATAAGAAAGAAGAAAATGAAATTCAACTTCGAGTTAACTGAGTCGAACAACGACGCATCATCTCGTCAATACCTAACTCGCAAAGGAGATGTCCATTATGTCCCACTCAACTCTCATCCACTCTTCAGCTACTCCTCCGCCTGCGCCGCCGCTGTTAATAGGTCGCCGAAAAATCTATTGGCGTGGGACGGTTCTTCTAGGCTGTATTATTGGGATTCGGGCAAGCATTGCCTGCACCCGTATCTCTATCCGTCTCGGTGAGCCTGAACCTACATCCGTCCTGGCTTCGTCTTCCTCTACTACGCTCTCTGCTCTTGTTTGGTTGCCAAGAAAGTAAAGGAAATGAGCAAATTTGAAATTTTCTGCGTCGCGCATGTGTAAGGCAGGTGATTTAAAATTGCTGTATGATCTGTGGGAGTGTTTGTATTAGGTATTGCAACCAGATGAGAAAATCGAGTTTGCGGTTACTAAAATTTGCATAAATAGAAACGGCTCTGCATTGCTTCTGGCTGGTACGGATGGTCTACGCGTCATGTACCTCTACGGCCGAACTTCTACCAAAGAAAACACCATCTTTTGTAGGTAATTGTGGAGCTTGTAAATGAATTTGTTTTTTTGTTTTTCTTTTTTTCAATTTATGACCAATGATCCCTTGGCTCGGCGGTTCTTGAGTTGTCTGCGTTATTCTGAGATTGTGAGTTCAAATTCAAGTGAGAGTTTGATTAACCAAAATTAAAAAGAAAAAGAAGTATTTGTTTCTATTATGAGCATGTGTAACATTGCTAGTGCAAAAGGCTATAATAGTTTACTAAAACTATAACATCTTTAGATTGTTCTAGCTATTTATGGTGTTTCTAACTTAAAATTCATTTCATGTGCAAATGAATTTTTTCATAGAATTCATTAGCAAATGAATTTTTATGTTTGGCATACTATAATACAACAATAGAATTCATTTGGTTTAGTTATAACTAATTCCAAAATTTAATGAAATAGAAGTCCAAATGAATTTTCATTTATACTAAACTTACAAATTGTGAATGTGTAAATAAAGTCCATAAAAATTATAGAATTCATCCATACCAAACACAATGTAAATATACTTTAGTTACCTTGTCGAGCTAAATCAATTTCAATAGCTATTTTGCAAAAGCTTCAAATTTAAACTTCTTTCAAAATCAACTTTTGGCATTTAAAACTCATATTGGAAAAATCTATTATCAATGACTAAAGAGGACTACTTTTTTTTTTTTGCCCAAAAGTTGTTATTGGCAATAGCAACGCTAAACTTGCCTTATATATATATAAGGAATGATCCTTTAATGTACAAGTATTTGTAGATGTGTTATACATGAATAGGCATGTGTGAATTATGTCTTTTGTTTTTGTTTTGTTGTTTTAGTTTGTTCTGATTGTAAGTTTGTTGCCGTTGTGAACCCCTTTTTTTTTGTTTTTGTTGTGTACCTTGTGTGCAGGACTGTTTCTGTTGGTTCTCAAATCTATTTCAATGAGAGCAATGTGATACACATACTTCAAGTTTTGTGGCATTCTTACAGTGACACTCATTTAGGAATCCTTTCTTCTGACTCAGTTTTCAGGTATTACAGTTTTCATTTTAATTGTTTGGACTGTATCATGTCAAGAAAAAGAGGAAAAATGGTGGTTGGTTAGTTAGAGCTAAAGTTTTGAGTCATCTCCAATGGCTGCTTTCTGAAAAATAATGATTACTGAAATTGTTAGATAACTGCCGAAGCTCATGATTAAGTTAAGTTACTCATAATGCTTTTGCAATTAAATCATATGAATGGGTGTGAAATTTTCCAGCTTATTCCATGGTTATACAAAATATCTCAGGCTAAAAGTTCACGAATATATTGAATATTGGGTGTGTATGATATCTGTATGATTCTATCATTTTTTACCTTTTCCTTTTTTCTTTCCTAGACTTTTTGATTTGTCTTCAGATCTCCTGCAACCAGAGCAGGAGTATTATCTACAGCCAGTTGGACCAGGTAGTTCCAGAAATGCTGCATCAATCTGTCCTGTAGACTTTTATTTTGAGGGAGACCACTTGTGGGACAGGTTTAGTGTAACTTTAGTTGAAATCTGCTGTCTCTCTCTCTCTCTCTCTCTCTCTATATATATATATATATATATAGATATAAGCATGCATGCATTTTTGACACTCCATTGTTCACAGTTTGTTTTGGTGTTCAATTTTTGTGCTTTGCTGTATTATGCTTGTTGTAGTTGTTGTAGTCTTTTCTGGGAATATTCTGTGCTAACTTTTTTGACATTAGCTACAAATTTTTCTTGACTTTGTACTTCCAATATTCACTGATTCTTTTCCAAAGCACTATAACATCATTCAACATGTCTTAACGCAATTGCCTATTGCTCTCTATTGGACGTATTGTGATTTTAATATCAATACCTCCCTAATGACAAGTTTTCCAGAGTCATAATTCTTCATCATGTTGCATGTTTATTGAGTTCATGTAGAGACTAGTCTTTCCATAATATAGCTGTTTCATATTTCCGTCATTCATTTATTAATTTGTTATCTTTTGGCCATTCTGCAGGTTTTTTTGTTTTTTCGTGATGGTTCAGTTTACATCCTTTGCCCAGTTGTACCATTTGGAAGGTACTTTTTACCATGTATATTCTTCATATGTGCAAGATCTTGTTGCTTACAATATTTTCCCTGGAGGCAATGACAGATGGCACTCTAGTCTTTTGTTCCAAATTCTTTGCTTCATGCCTCTAAAATTCAGCCATGACAATGATTATTTAGCTTCATGTATCATCTTATGGTGCAGCTAGATACTTACTACAGTTGACGATGGCTGATTTGTTTTTCTTAGTTATTC
Organism: Omphalea diandra; assembly: GCA_949677035.1. Classification (NCBI taxonomy): domain Eukaryota; kingdom Viridiplantae; phylum Streptophyta; class Magnoliopsida; order Malpighiales; family Euphorbiaceae; genus Omphalea; species Omphalea diandra. The sequence goes on from CATIWR010187836.1 coordinate 27,755, forward strand.
ATCTTTTTTTATCTGCTACTTGTTTGATGTATAATTGAAGAGCTCCCTCTTGATATACTGGATAATTTGTATTTGATGCTAACCAAGATTAATCACTTTATTTTGTAATAGTGTCGATAAATTGGAATCGTTGTTGGAAATATACAGCGATGTTCACACATTGGGGCTGAAGTCAGCAAATCAGAGAGTTGTTAGTAACTCCAGTCTTGCAATCTCTCGGTTGGAAGCAACATTTCCTGAATTAAATGATGAAGCAATGAAAGAGGAAAATACATCAACATTAAAAGCTCATCCCTATGCCTTATTTGATGCATCACTTTGTCTGCAGGTATGTGTATTTATTGTTTACCAATACATCTCTTGCAACTACGTGCATCATATGAATGCTTCATAATTGTGAAGTACTTGACAAACCAGTTTCGATGGATGTGAGTAGAGGATGTTTCCAACATGCTTCTTTCACACATTGCTGATGTGCACATTGAGTAACAAGGAGTGGACAAGTTCTGCTCTGCTAGATGTTTAATTAATATATTAGAATGATTATTATAAATTTTTTTTATTAGAATACTATATTGTCTTTAAATTTAAGGCTATGTGTTGGAAAAGGAATGGTGACCTTGGTTTGAGGCTGCCTGGAAGTTTAATGAACCTGATATTTAGATGTGTCTGTCTGTTAATGTAATCAGACAGGTTTCGTGCACAAATAGATTCGTGGAATACTAAGATTAAATGCTTCGTTGGCTTGTTGGCATTATTGAATCAATATACCAGGAATGCTTAAAAAATGTAATTCTCTGAAAATGTTTACTTTTATGTTTGTCTACTACTCATGTTCTAAAATTATTGTCATTAGATTTTTTAGCTGTCAAGGTTGGCATTAAAATACAAAACCTCACATACACTAAGATTTATTTTTATATTCTTTTTCCTGTCTTTATATAATTCTTTCTTTGGCTTGAGTGAACTTTAGAACAAATCAATCTATATGTGGCAAACAGGTTTAGAAGCTTTTTCATCTAATTTTTACATATAATATTCTTTCAACTGAATAACTTTTATCAGGGAGTCTCATAAGTGTCAAAGGATCCTTCAATTATTGTTACGAGTTCTGGTTGGGTTAATAGAAACTAAAATTTGTGCGCACAATATTTGTAGTACTAAGTTTGATGTCTTCGAGAAACTGACTTACTTTGTTTTTGTGTTGGGGCCTCTAAGGAAAGTACATCATGGTGGGGAAGATGAAGATTCATCTATTCGGGGCACAGAATGTGAAGGTTGTGCAATCAGTTTTCTTTATAATGTTGTCAGCAAAGATTCAGTTCTGGTGACTGCATGGAGTGGGTGGCAGTTGCAAATTGATGCCCAAGCTGATGAAATCCAGCCTATCTGGACTGTTGGTAGCCCTACTCATCTTCGTGTTGACTCACATGACCATATTCTTGCTCTCGCTATGATTGTGAATCAATTTCAGGCGTGATTCAAGTTGTGAAACTTGATCAACCACTTGATCATACTGTTTGGTTAGGTGATCCACCACCTTTGTTGAGACTTGCAATTGTGGATTTGGATTTGCCTAGGAAAACGGATAGTGGATCTATTATAATTATCTTTGCTGATCCTATTATGCCTGAAAGAATTTATGCAGTTCATAATGGTGAGATAAATTCAATAATATTGCATTTTCTTCCATTTACAAGTCAGTCCAGTGGCAAGGATGAGACTGTCAGAAGTCCATCTGTGCATCCTGTCCTTAGCACATGGCAGGCAGATAACTCCTCTCCTTTATGTGGTTTTGTGGCATTATCAGGTTCATTTGGGCACTCATGGATTGTAGGACTCACCTCCATGCAAGAATGTGTTATACTAGAGATGAAAACTTGGAATTTGTTGCTTCCCATGCATGTTGATGGGGATAACAAATCCCAGAGCCCTGAAGAATGGAAAGAGGGAAATATCCCAGACATCATCAGCAAAGAACTTCTTAGTGGTCCTAAGGTGGGTCTTGTTCCTCAGGCCTCACCAAATCTTTGATCTATTTCTGCTGATTCTATTGAAGGCAGATCAGCTTTACATCAGTATTTCAAGCTTTTCTATGAAAATTATGTTGAATATGCTCATAAGGTGATAACATACTATCCTCTAGATTTTATAATCTTCCTTCAATAGTGTAGGCCATGTCTTTTTACAACAGAATCCATCTTTTCTCTGTGCTACCTTTGATAGCTCTAGTTTGTGCAAGGGTGGTTTTTTTCTGTATACGACTATGAACCAGCAAGAAATAAGAAATTATGAACAACTAAATCTGAGAAGAGAAAAAACACTGTCACCAGGTGGTGTAGGCATATTTTTTGTTCTACAGGAAAGTGCCTTTAGGACATTATCATTGTTTCTGCATTCTTAATTTCAGTTGATGCATGCCACATGCACTCACTAGAAAACCTATGTTGTTTTCTTCTTCTTCATATTCTTGAGGCTTATATGCATTGGAAATTGTGATTGTTACTACCATATCTGTTATTTGGATCTTCAGCTATTAAGTTTGATTTTTAAGTTAGATTATGTTTTAGATTCTAGGCATGATTTTAAGTAAATCTATGTTTTGAATCAAGTTGTGGGATGAAACAAGGTTCTGATAAGTTATATGAAATTTTCATCTCCACTTCTTTATGTGTATTTTGAGCTCAAGCACCATGGGCCCCAGTTGAAGACAATCATCGATGATCAGCATGCTCGCCTGAGTGAGGCACAAGAAAAACTGTTGAAAGTGGAGAAGAAACAGTCAGGATTGGAGGAGAGGATTGATCAAGCAAAAAATTTACACAATCTTCTGGAACAACGCTTGCAATGCTTAAGGAACTTACCTGGGGCTCACAAGAAACCTTTGTCAAAAGCAGAGCATGAATTTAAGTCTGAGCTTGGTAATAAATTTTATGCTTGTTACAATTACTTTTGTGGGAATTATATCTCACTTTTGATCCATCAACAACCAATTTTTTTTCTTACAAATTTTATTTCTTTCCTGCAGTTTTGTTTTGTCCACCTTTTCATATTCACCAAAATGTTTATTCTGTTTTCCAGTTGTTTCTCGGTTCTTCATTACACACTCTACCTTGATGGCGCATCAATTGTAACATGGTGCCACTACCTAACGTCATCTTATTTACTGTTTGATTATTATGCAGACCATTTTACAGGAGTTGAGTTGGATGCTTTGCGTACTTCAATTGACACGTTAAAAGCAAGGTTGAGAAGGTGCACACTCAATTATCAAAAACTGATGTATTGAATCAGAAAAGGCAAATTTCAGGGAAGAACTATATCCAGGTTGTTCAAATCTCCCAGCTCAAATCTTCACTTGTAAAACTCTCACTTGTTAACGGTGAAAACTCAAAAAAAGTTGCACTTATTGAATCTGCATTAAAAAGTTGGGAGAAAGCAGTAGATTTTGAAATATGAAATCTACCTTTGTGGTTCAGCATTTGAGATACTGGGGTTCTATGTTGGTCAGTGCAAGGATTGTTCCAAAGAGAAGAAATAATTTAACTTAAAATTTGAGTCAACATTCAGAACAGTTATGAGTATATATATATATATATGCACACACACCAACTCATATGGGGGGATCTTATATGTATAATGGCTTAAACTATGCGAGTGTTGATGTACATACGTCTAGAATGACAAAAAAAAGTTTCAAAGTTATTGTCGAACTCGAGGGCCTCGAGGAAAATTGCTTGGACCAAGAAAGGCTTAGCCCGTCTTTTGGTCCAACGGGGTCCATCTGTTGCTACAAAATTCAAAGCTTGGCCCAGATAATTTATTTCACATTCGGCTCCACTTGCAGGTTCATTTCTTCTTCTTGTAGTCAAAGTGGTATAGATGACTTGCAGATTTCAGCATTGATCTAGTGAGTAAATTATTGCAGTGTGATAGGACATGGAGCCAAAATTTTGACAAAAAGGCATGCTTATTTCACTATGGCACCCACTACAGTTCAAGCGTTCCGCTTATTTGTGTAGCAACGAAATTTGGACAACCTTTGATTAGCAAATTGAGATCTCCCCCTATAGAAATAAAAAATTGTCCCCTTTTTTTTTCATTTATCCTAATGACAATAGAAATGACTGATACATGCTTCAAAGATGGAGCCAAATGATGCTCAACTTCTCCCACTACCTCTACTACTAATCGTTGATTCCATGACTTAAAAGCACATGTTAATTAGATCATCTACATATGCTCCTCTATAACTTTTATACTTTTATTGCATATCCAGCATCAAAAGGACTACATGCTTTTCTACTTTCTTTACTCAATTTTTCTTCCCTCTCTTTTCTCTTGGTCTAACTTTTTACATGATCTCGACGCTGCACGTTGATCGGGTATCGCTTCTGCGTCCGGGTAGTCGGAAAGAATACCAACTTATCTTCCTCAGCAGGAGTCCAACTGTCCAGGAATGGAATACATTAACTAACAAATTAAGTTATTAGATAACCTATACATGACAGAAGATATATATGAAGAGTTTGTAGGCAACATGGTACCTGAAACGGGTAACTAGATGGTGCAGGAAAACTGATAACTCTACTCTAGCAAGCTCATACCCTGGGCATAACCTTGGTCCTCCTCCAAATGGAGTGAACACATTCCCTGGGCTACTTGTTGCTCCTGAGTTGCTCTATTCATTTTTAAACATTCATTAGTGATTAATTTATGTACTTGCATACATGGGCATGCGTAGGATATATATATTTACCTGCCATCTCCATGGATTGAAAGTTCGAGCATCTTTGAAGTGGTCAGCGTCTAAATGTACGGCTCGAAATGATGCAAAAACCTTCCATCCCTTAGGGATTGTGTAACCTGAATTGGATTTAGATGACACCATCATATATAAGTTGATGGAAAATTTGATTTAGTATTATGATCTCTTGCATTTTCTTAACATTACATGTGAAAAATGATTATGTTAATGATATAATTAGATAAGGCACCACTTGTAGAAAATTTCTTACCTTTTATATCAATATCTGTCATTGCTCGTCTAAATACACCACTAATTATGTTTGCCACTCGCAAAGTCTCATTGACAACCTGAAGTGGCCCGGATGAAAAAGAAAAAATTGAGAGTAACGAGTAAAGAAAGTTACAGCAACATCAAGCTATTATAACAACATTAATGTCTCTATTTAGTCACTAAAAGTGTACTTACACATTGAGTGAAAGGCATTGACTTGTAATCACTCCACTCGAGAGCTTCCCGTTCACTTTTCTTTGCCCTAATGCCCTCATGCTCTTCCTGGACAGGTGCAATATAATACAATATTAGCAAGCCAGCAAAATAAACAAATGATTGCTAAGCCCATCACTGTGGGCTCTCAGAAAGGTCCCGTGTCCACAGAGAATACCGGACAGCCTTAGTAACACCCCCTCTTAATCATATCAACATTATTGTTGCGTTGCCCACTCCACAATGTGTGCAAAATCTTTGATCAAGGTCTAAGGTTCAATTCACCTAAATATTATATAGACCCATAAGCTTAAATACAAGAGTCAACCACTTCTCGTAATGTAGGAGATGAAAGAGTTTATATCTTATCAAACTCCTTTAGGTATGTGCAGAATTAGTACACTTCATAAGTCAATGCTAACCATAAACCCTTATTAGTATTGCAGGAAAATCTATGGATAATTCTTTTGAAGGATTTTAATGAGACGGATTTATTATTTCTTAGTGTTAGAAGAATCATTTGAGGCTGGCCCAAGGGGTCTTGGATCAGTCACGTGCACCTGATGGATAGGGTGTAGGTGCATCTGATCCAAACTCTAAAGTGAGATGTATTTAAGCCCAATTTAATATTCTACCCAATAGAAAAAGGTGGAGCAGAATGGTCCATCATGAGGACCATGTTGCGTGACAACGTGGCGTTGCTGCGTCCTCATGATCCCTCTAATCCCTATAGGGACCCACAACAGCACTGATTCAAAAGACACTCCGATGGTGATCACAATACGCACCCGTTAATCAAAGAAAATTTGCTAGAAATCAAAATGGTATTACCCTAACATTACCAGCGTGGGATGGCACTTCCCTTGAAATCAGCACCACACATTTCCCAATGATATAATGTTCCACAAGTCATGTATATCTCGAGGTTACCCAAAATACCCTCAAAAAGACCCAAGAGTGATCAGACACAAGTCAGGTAAATATTTTTCTAAATTTTTTAATCAGTAAGTATAATAATAATAGTATGGCGTGCAGGTTGATGGTGGCGATTGTCTGGTTCGACGAATGTTGGGTTCTACTTTGACTTTTACGTTATATACTTTTGACCAACATTTTGCCAAGTGCCAACACATTTGCTTTAGTGTACATACTGAAGAAAAATCATGGGTATGGTAACAAGTTATTTATTCCTTTGGTATTATTGAAATTTCCATCTAACACTGGTTGGGTAGCTAGTTTTTTTTCACACTTTAAGAGAATGTAAATAATTAAAACTCTTGATATAATCTATTTATACTCTCTTTATAACTTCTTGTACGAGAGTACAAATAACATGGTCAGAAAATTATATTAGAAGTATATATATATATATATATATATATATATATATATATATATATATATATATTGAAATAAAATTTGAATTAGGACATGATAATCAGGAAATGAATCATGCCTAGCAAAGATAGCACATGATGGAAATTTTAACAGGAACCCACGGGGCAAGAAGGGATGGTTAGATGATGAGAACTTTAAAACAATAGATCTCCTGTGGCACTATGGCTTTTTAGGTACTATGGTTTGGTAAACACACATCATGTGCAAAAACACAAAGACACAACCCATTTGCTCTTTTTTGTTCTCTCTTTATCCTACCACTCAATGTGAATGGCTGAGAATCTACCCATCTATATAATTATGGAAAATGAGGCTTCTATAGAGGCCAACAGAACATGGGTCCACCTCAAAAATGCCATTTCTTTTTTTTTTTCCCCTCTATCTAGAAATAAGGTCAGAAATAAAAAAGAAAGTAGTGAACTTTAAAATATATTGCATTACCTTAAGCTGAGCCAAAGCAAGAGGTGTCTCAGTAAGGAACTTAACGGCGAGAGTCATGATAGTAGAGGTAGTTTCATAGCCAGCAACAAGCAAAGCCACCAAGAAATCCACTATTTCCTCGTCGGAGAAAAACCTGTCATCGGCTAAAAGAGCTCCTAACATGTCTTTCTTCCCCTCTCCTGCCTCGCTTTCTCTTCTCCTTTGCCTCACTATCAAGCTCAAAGCTTCTGCGACCTTAGTCCTAGCCTGAAAATTTTGGACTACAGATTTAGTATTTCTTTGACTTATTAAAACATAGCATAAAAGAACAAAGGCCTTAATTATTATATTTCCACCATACAATGGAATGGTACACCTTATTTATGTTATTATATTAATTTGAAAGTGAGAGAAAGAAGCACAAAGAAGGAAAAAAAGAAAGGAAATGTCACTTTCAAATTGCAGAATTATGATGTGATTCTTTTCAACTTCTCTTTCTTGATTTTCTAGGCAAACAAACATATAAGAAATGGGCAGGAAAGAAACATTAATTTCATTTTAATTACTTTGATGGCTTTGTGATATGTGGTGGAGAAGATGGGTATTGGCACAGTGAAAAAGCCTTCAATAACAAGAAGGTACTCTTTCCTTAAACTCTCGGTCCATGCCCCTGGATCAAAGCTCATTAGCTGCTTCATTGTTAACTCAAATGTTATCTGCACCAAGTTACATAGAAAAATCATTAGCATCAATCCAATGGAACCTTCTAACTAACTATAATAAAACAAAGCATACACCAACAACAAAAACCCAATTAAGGAACTAAAACAGACAATAAATTACATTAGAGAGTGACATTTTACTAATTGTTTATGTATGTATATTATTGTCACATATGAGTGTCCATTTTGTATATATAAATAAATATTTTTTTATTAACTTTATTTGCTAGCATGCAAATTAAAAGCATGGTCTCACCCACTAGACATGGGAATCTGAGTCATCACATAAAACCATAATGATAACACCAGCTTAACACATAAGATTGCCTAATCCCTCGCTAATTGGCTGCAACTCGGACGATCCACAACCGATTCAACTCAGTAGCGTGATATTACTTTTTAAAAATAAAGATTTATATACGTAACTAATTAAATATTAGCCATTGGATCAGCATCTTTCATACGAAACTTGTGATATATAGTATATGGTATATACCTTTTTGGCCTCTTCCATGAGGAAAATCCGGTCGGTCCAGGAATCCAAGTTCAACCGGACCAACCGGTCTATATCAACCAAAAGATGGTCTTTAATAATGGTGGAGTTAGCAAAACTCATGGTTAAAGAATGCATTCTTTTATGAAGGGCACCTCTCATCAGCAACAAAGAATGCTTTCCCAACAAATTGGAGATCGAACTCGGGTAACTCGACTCAAACAACTTCCCTTCATTTTGCAAGATGAACCGGTTAAACTCCGGGTCGACCGAGAAAACGGTCGGTTCACCAAAAACATGTGTAGTAAACAATGAACCGAACCGGTTCACCCTTTCATCAATAAACGGTTCAGGGTTTTCAGTCTTATATGCAGATATAAGCTGAAGGGTCTCTCCTACGAAGGGAAGACCCATGTTCCCCGGCGGCAACCGGAGCCGCCGGTGCCTGGAAGCCCGGTGGATGATAAAGACCAGACCTAGGACGAAAACCCAGAAAAGAAGATAAAAAACAAGTGCCATAGCTATATGAAAAGAAGGTAGATAGGTATGCATACAAGGTTTATACATATATGCGAGTATATATAGAGGATAAGGAAGGAAGAGAACGGGAAGAGAGGTGGCACTGGGTGTTGGAGATAGAGAGGAGAGTGAAGGGAGGCATTAATGGAGGAAAGAGGGTGCTAGCACACGAGCGGGTAGAGAGAGTATTATTATGTGTGAGTAAGCAGAGAACGCTTTAGGAAGGTCGTAAGAAAGAATAAATGTTGGGATATATATTTTCCTTTCTATTTATTAATTGTTTTTCCTTTTATTTCTGTCCATATGCCATGATAAGAGTCGAGAAACAAAAGCAGATGGAATAGTTTTTTTTTTTTTTTCATGTCTTTTACTAGTAAATACAATTTGAATCTAGTTGGATCAAATTATTATTAAATTAATAATTTCATAATTAAATATGAGGCTTCTAATATAAGCGATGCATAATTCAAACTCTAATAGTAGTCATTTTTTTGAAAAAATATGGTCAATATAATTAAAATTTCAATTAGAGTCTAGTTAAATTAAAAAAATAAATTTAGTTTTTTTAAGTCATCTTATCATTCATATTGGGATTGAAATATTTATAAATATATTTTGTCAATGGAGATTTTCATGTTAAAAATAAGTTCAATAATGTTGGTATGTGATAAGAAAGTGTTAGTTGAATGTTCACTAATTGTTCCAAATTTATTAGAGTTCTTCTTTGACCGGTTTCTTTTATTTGTTTTTATTCCTTTCGATTTCAATGCTTTATATATATTAATTTTTGACAAATCATACTAAAGTTTATTTTCTTGTTTAATTATTTTAATTTTTGCTTGATTAACATTTATTTTATGCGTGAAAGTGAAAGGGTCGGTTCCACGTTTGTGGCCCACACACTTATGCACATCAATTTTGTGGATAATCACATGTATTTGTTTTTCTTTTGCAAGAGATGAAAAAATGGGTGTCCTCATTTCATGCATGTGTGATGTAATTGAATGATACATCATCTAAACACATCCATTTGGACCATTTTTGGGTTTGTGATAATTAAAAATTGGGATAATAGCAAAGAGGGTGTGCATCATGTGTTAGTGTTCATTTAAGTTTTAAAGTAGATAGAATGTCATTATGTCTACCCATTTGTCCCATCCAATTAATCCCATTTGTGTGCAATCTCTAATAAAGAAAAAAAATATGAAAAGAAACTTGGTTTTTCTTTTATAATTACTCTCCTTTTTGCAAATTAAGGGTGGGTCACACCCTTAAAAATCACTAAAAAAATTCTTCCTTTATATTGTCATTATTAACACAAATTATGATTAGCAATAGAAAAATAAACCCATGACCCCTTCCATCCAATATGGGTGGGTGTGAGCTCCCACAGATGAATGTTCTAAACGATAATGTAAAGCAAACTTATCAACCAGCCACGTAGCCAAAAATAATGAGTATGATACAATTATAGGGTTTGATATTTTTTTTTCTCAAGAAAAAAAATTGTATGAGGTTATGATCCCATGTTCATTCACATGGTACCCATAAGTGACATTAAGCCCTCCACCCACTAAGAAGTACCCACATTACCTTTTCATTTATTAGCGCAATGAAGCTTTTGATGGGAGAATCATATCATATGATTGTGCTTTAGCCTCTCTCATCAGCATATCTCTCTCATTTAATCCCCTTCTCAAAACATTCTTAATTCCCACAGTCCCCATTATTGATTTTACTTCACCAACATACTCTCTCTAAGTGAATCTTTAATAATATAAACTTTATTGCTAAATAAGTCCAATTTGATTACTCTTTTTTTTTTTTTTGTTTAGTAAACAATTTCTCTAATTATTTTCTTAAAAAAAATCACTAATTCAATATCAGAAAAATGCTATTTACACTATTACTAAACAAAGATATTATATGTCTCGTTATTAACCAAAAAATGTCTCTTATTACAATTGTTAAAATGTCTCTTATTACAATTGTTATCAATCATCCATTATATTAAAACGAAAGGGAGAAGTATATGTTAGCATATCTAGGTAGGTTAGATTTTATGAAACAAATTGGAACCCTCGTTTGCTGGATTTTTACAGAATTTGACTGTGTTAAACTTGCTTAAATATATGTCTAATTCGATTAAGATGTTTTTATAGACTCCAATTAAGTAGTATCAAAATGTTAATGCAGAAGTATACAATAAAGATAATAGATAAAATATATAAATAAATTAATATAATTATAATAATTAATAGAAAGAGAAGGCTTAAAAATAGAAACAATAATAGGGCAATAGAGTAAAACAAAAAGCAGAAGGTGGAGGTATTGTGTTTCATACAATGTTCTTAAAACATATTCGTCTCTTCATCATTAGTCTTAGAAGGTCATCTTCATCTATCTCTCAAGGTACAATAGAGCACAACAATAGCTAAACACTGTAGCACTTATTTTTGATGAATTAAAATTATGCAACATTCTATCACGGAAGTAGAAAGAAGAACAAGGATTGTATATTGTGCAAGTAGTGTGTTTTGGGCAGTAGGGTTATAACAGAGTATATGGAAGAGGACATTTAATAATTAACACCCCTCTAAGGCATTTTAAATTTTTTAAAAGATTTTAAATAACAGAATTGAAATTTGTAACAGTAACTTTAATATTTTATAACTCTAGTTTGAAAATGCCAATGGTCACATTCTAGAATAATGAAAATTTTCAAAATCAAGCTAGCACAAGTTAGCTTCAAAGGTTCAACATTCGTGTACACAGGACATTCGTTTGCACATTGAACTTGTTGGTTTGGATCAAAGATTTATACGTCTTAAGCACAAATGCAAGAGAGAGAGAGAGAGAACCTCTGCTTACTTCTTTTTTTTTTTATTGTAAAATTGAGGATTTTGACCTTTTTTTTTTATATAAATATAGGTACGCTTTGGGCATTAAATTCTTATTTGCATAATCTCTCTCTCTCTCTCTCTCTCTCTTTATATATATATATATGATTGACTCTTTCTGGAACTTGTTGATAAAGAATCTGTTTTAAGATTGTTAGTGCATAAATTAATAATAAAAACAGAAGCTGAGATATACGAATAAGATCAGTTATAAAAATTAATACAAATAAAAGAAATAAGAAAATTATTTGCTCTGTAAGTAGTGTATTTTGGGCAGTAGGAGAGAACCCATTTATAGCAGAGCATATAGGAGAGAATAGCTGAAAATTAATGTTCCATTAAGACATTTTAAATACTATTTATTAGAAGATTTCCAATAGCAAATTAAAACTTGTAACAGCAGTTTGAGTATTCTTTAATTCCTATATTAAATTTTAATAGTTACATTCTAAAAAAAATAATGGAAAACTTTTCAAACTAAGTTGGCATTAGTTGACCTGAAAAGTTTGATATTTGTGTGCATAGGACATGCACTCTCACATTAAACTCTTAGCCTCTTGACTCTTACTTTCTTTTCATTGTAAAATTGAAAATTTTAATATATACTCTTTAGTAGCTTGGTGCTTTTTTTAATATGAGATTTAATTTATTTTTCTTTCTTTTTTTCTTTTCATAATTATAAGCACACTTTGGCATCAAATTTTCTTTCTCATATGCATATTATGAATATATGAATATACCAATTCATAGTTATTACATAATTACAAATCTATTTTGACCTCTCATCTTATTTAAGTATAAGTCTCAAAATGTCTTCTTAATAGAATTTCTAGCACAAAAGGCCTGTCTGAGAATCTATCTCTATTTTCAAGATTATTACATTGCAAATTTAAAATTATGTCTAAGGTAACAGTTTTTATTTAATATGAAAATCTTAGTTGGAACCAGCTAAAAAAAAGTGGCTCAAACTCTATTTTATTCAAAAAATTTGCAATAAATGGCTTAGAAATTTTCAAGTTATACTTAATTTGCAGGTCAATTTGAATTGATCCAATCATGGCTCAATATAATTAATCTAATTTTAAATTATTAAATATATTTTAAAATTAATTTTTTAACTTAAAAAGTTAAAATTATGGTTGATCGAAATTGAATAGATAAGAAAAATGATTTAAATTTGTATATATTTTAATTTGATTTAATTGATTCATTCTCAATATGAAATAATCCAACTCAAATCTATTTGAAAAAATGCGATTCAAAATTAAATTGATCTAAATTCACTCGATTGACATTTTTGTCACCTCTAATTAGAGTTTTGATATTTTGGTAATTGCATTAATTAATTATCACGTTAATTATATTTAAATGATTAAGATTTGCATTGGAAATGTTGTTTGCCTTTGGACTTGGAAGTAATCAAATTTAAGTGCACATATACATATAGTGTGCATATAACAATATCAATAATATATGCTTATATATATATAGCATAAAAACATTTTTGGAAAATTTTATTGATATTGTTTGGGCAAAAACTGTGATTATTGATTTGTAATTGGCTTGAAAAGCAACAATTTCCATATAGAGAGACACTAACCCAAACCCTTTTTTTAGGGAATACTAACTAAGAATATCTATATGTACGATATAGAATAGATTAATACCCCACAACACCTTGAAGCCACACCCTATATGACCCCATACATAAAAATCAACAAGTCAAGATGCCATCTTTATGGAAGAGTACATCTTTTTTTTTCTCCTTTTTATTGTTCTCTATATAATAATACATCCTAAAAGGAAAAAAACTAAAAGAGATTTCACCGAACTAAAGTGCAAAGAAGGGTCCAAGAAAAAGTGGTAGATGATAAAATGTCTTCTTTATTGCTCATATATCAAACTTGTTCACGTAACTTAGTTAGCAAAAATTGGTCACTAAGAATAATACCATACTTTGTAGTTTGTTTTTAGTGACTATAGAGAAGATGATGAGCGAGTCCACAATGCAAACCCCACCAATAATTCAATGCAAGCAAACATATTTTTGGTGGTCTATCTAAGAACCTAACGTTGATTGTTGCCCCCACCAATATACTGCGAATCCAATTTGGTACAAGTCCGTGCATGCAGGCTCTAATTTCCTTTACTTGTGATCATTGATATTTTGCATTTCTCATGAAAAATTGCATAAGTAGGACTATATATTTTCCACTTGACCTTGGGGAAGAGATTTTGCCATATATATATATAGGGTTATATCGATAACTAGCAACACTTGCATGTGTCACACACACGTGGTTCGACCGACAAGATAAATTTCATTTAAAATTAATTTTTATAACAAGCATTGTACTCCAAACTGAGTTGATATATTCTTATGTCTAATAACTGGAGAAAGATAGCAGAACATCCAACTATTTCATAAAGGTGGCAATTTTTTATTTAACTAAAAAATTTGATTGAAATTTATTTAAAAAGAAAATTTGATTTGGAACTGATTTAATTCAAAAAAAATCTAAAAAAAATCGAATTTAAAATGATTCGAGGATTTACTTTGGAAAAATTTTCTAGTAACATAATTATATTAATTTTTTTCTGCAGACGAATCATATCCTTTGTGTTTTAATTGGAATCATGAACTATATAGAAAAGTAGTCATCTAATTAAGAAATGAAACAAGCTAATAATTAGACCACATGAACCATATAGCATGAGCTGATCACAGCTTGTGGTGCATAAAAATGTCACTGTACATTGTGAAACTAAGAAGGACCACATAATCTCATAAAATCTTTCAACCCATTTAATTCTTCTCTGCAAAGGGGACGAAATAATGCACTTGAGTTGATTTCAAGCTTAAAACTCAAAATCTTGTTTTCCTCCATATTAATTATGTTTTTCATCAATGGATCCCCCGAATATTCTTATTAGATTGTGTTAGGTACAGTTATATTACAATAAATAATACAAGTTAGTCTTGCTCTAGGAGTTCTAAGTATAGTGCTACAGCCATGATCAAGGAGCATACTGTTGAAGCAGCCCTCCTACTGGCATGGGCTGCAATATGCAAGAGAAATTAATGCCATCGTCAAGTTTTACTTTTGTTTTTATACAATGAATATTCAATTCGAATTGTATTGTATAATTATGAAAATAGAGGTTTAAATATTTTTCAAAATTGAGTTTAACCATTTCAAAAAATTAGAAATTCATTCAAATTAAACTTGTGTTAAAAAGGGATAAGTTTTATTGTGAAACTAAATAGTTTTGTTTATTTTAATATGATTGAACATTATATTCAAAGCAAATTAATAATTTATTTAATAGAGCTATGTACGCAAATAAAAAATAATTCTAGTTAGTTTCAAGAAGAAATAATTTTTTTTTCTAATTGATACTAAATTTAGTATTAATTAGATTAACTGGAATTAATTTTGACATTATATTTGAAATAATAAAGTTTGCACAATAAATTTATTTACATCATCAATTAATATTAAATTTTTTTTCTAATAGAACAATCTGCAAAAAATAATTCGGAGTAAGTAATTCTATTAAATGATTATATTTCATATATCAAATTATAAATGCAATTATATAGTTGAGTTAATGCTATAAAATTTATATTTGTGTACGCTTTGATTTTTTTCAATTTAACACTGTTTATTTACAAAATCAACATCTAACTCCTCTAAATAATATGATTAATGCAGAAAGCAATAGAATTTTATAAGCAAATTCTATATTATAAATCAAACAATAGGTTATATAGTTTGATTAGTGCTAAACTCATTTTAACATAAATTATAGATTATATATGCACATTTTAATATAGTATGATTTCAATATATATACACATAATAGATCATGTATGCACGCTCTACTATACCATAATTAATATTATATCAACACAAACTAATAATTTAGTAGAGCTAGTTTGAGAAGTAATAATTATATATATAATTGATGGTAAAATGAGTTCTAGAAATTAAATTAATTGGATGCTTGATAATAATATAAAATGGATGACCAATAACAATAATAATCGATCTAGTTATATGGGTAACACATCAATTGATAAGACTGCATGTGGTAGCTCAGTCTTAATTTGCATCTATCTGTGCACCAATTTACAATTGGCGCATCATAATGACCATATAAATTGGTGTATTTATGGATGGTCTGCGAAGAAGACAAACTCTACTGCCATAAAGTTCAAGACTCTTTTGAACAATTGTGAATTGATGAGAACCACAAAATCAGATAATATGATCCAAAATTTTGCATAATTGTTACCAGTTCCTTCTAAAAAGTTAAAAGAAATCTTAGGTAAAAGATTCGGATGCTTTGACCATATAGTTGCATGAGATTGAGAGGATTTTCATTTTTTTAAAAATTCCTTTTATTAAATATAATTATTGATTTTATAGCGTTTATTTATTCCATATGATCACATATTATAGTAAAAATCAATTTTTGAGTCTTATTTTTTATTTTTAAAAATTAAACACTTTGTTTAATTCTCAAACCAAAAATGCCAATATCTTACTTTGTAAACGTTTTATTGAAAAAAGAATGTTTATATTAATAACGCAATAAGGCAATATACAAATACTTATCCCATCAATTGTCTCATTAAAAAATATTTTCAAAGAAAATTCAGTAGGATAAAACCTTTTTTTTTTAAAAAAAAAATGTGATCAATGTAGGAAAATAAGATTATGAAACCTCTGCAGGTATTCACATCCTCAACAAATACCCTATTCTTAGCTAAAGAACGACTGAATTGCTTAGTTTGTATACCTGTAATATTGAGAGAGGAAAATTTTACCTTAGTTATGATTACAATTTAGTAACTTTTTATTACTTAAATTTTAATTTTGATAAGCAAACATTTTTTTTTTTTTTTCAATTTGTGAAGTTTTGAAAATTTTTTTTTGAATATACGGTCAATTATTTTAGACTAATTTTATGGCATAAAATTAAATTTCTTCAAGTGATTTTGAAATATGTTTCCTATAATAATTTAAATATTTAGAAAAATTAAATTCTCTGAATTCTAATTATAAGTTTCAAATTTAAATGAATAAAATTAAATAAAAATTTTAATTATTTTGATTAATTTTTAAAATTATCAACTTTAAATGACTAAAATAAATACTAATTAATGCATTTTGTTTATGGGTGTGGAATCAATTAATGAAAAAACAGCGTGAGGGAGGGAAGTCAACAAAAGTAGTATATGGTCAGCCACGAGACACGAGGTCTGAGAAGCACACGTGTGGGCACTGATAAGATGGTACAAGTTCTTGAGAAATGGGTATTAGTGTGCAGATTCAGACCACACACGAATGGCTGTGTCAGAGATTGCACGTGTGCGTGGTTCCACTTTTAATTTAATGTCACGACAGTGACGGTGACAGAGATTGAGAAAGGGGCAGATAGACCAAAATACTTGGCTAGAGATATATACTAATTTAATGACATAATAACATACAAAATTATTATTATTTATAATTATTCAATAAATTTATTGATAATTTTTAGTGTGAAGGAGATTGAAGACAGTGGCACAGAAATAAGAATATTGACAATAATTAATTAGTGCTGTAGAGGGTTCAATATCTTTTTTATATCTTCTTAAAAAATATATATCTTTTTTATATAGATAAAACACAGAGCTTATTAAGGTGACATGTTAGATTTTATATCTATAAATTTATGGGAAGTATTTCTGATAATAGAGAGATCTTTTCAAAGTTAATTTATTTTTATTAGAAAATGTCTAACAGACAAGTTATAAGAAAAAGCAATAAATTTAGATATAGTTCCTCCCAGTTGCAATGTGGCAATCGGGAGTAAAGCAATCTTTGATTGTTTTGCTTGGTTTTTTAGATATAAAATTTATTTAAAGATAGACATAAAAATAAATGAAAAAATTTTGTATTTAGAAAATAAAGTCAAATATAGTTATTGTTACAATTACGACTATATTTGATTTTATGAAAAATTTATTTAGTTCTATGAAAAAATTTTTTACAGACACAAAAAGTGAATTAAAAATATATAAAATTAAATAAAAATTTTTAAAAAGTGAATACTCAAATAATTAAATTTTATATTTCTAGTTAAAAAATAATTGAATACTATTTTAGGTGCGATGATGTTATTCAGCTCACTTTGAGCAATACATACCATCGTTCATAAGAAAAATATCTGTTAGATGAGTTGATATTCCAAGTCAATTTGTTCGGACCATTACTTGAAGTGTTTTGTTCTGTTCAAATTTTTCTCTTAATCTGTTTGATTATCATAAATTTTTTTTATTATATTTTAATTATAAAATTGTAAAATTTTATTTAATATAAATATAATTAATAGCACCACATGTCCAATCCTTCCTTCCCCTACTTCACATGCATTTTGTTTCCTATCTATGTGCTACTTCTTTGTCTGTCCTGGCCTTTCATTGTTATGTATCTTTTGCTCTCTGCCCTAAACTAATAATGTGATTGCGACCAACTTTGTAACCACCACCCTTATTCATGCCATCCATTCGTTACAATTTGAAAGAGTAATTTTACAATATACTCTCATTTATAGATCAGAAATTCAAATTATGGTATTCTATTTTTGTCAAGGGTTCTAATTATATTACAAATAATAACATAATTATCTAAAAATGATTCATAGTTTAAAGTGTTTATGTGCAATCATATTTAAATATTTTCATTTTTAATTAATTTAGTTTGGATTGTGATTTAAACCTGTAAATCATAATTTAATAATACAAACATCATATTTGGTTCTTGTTTCTTAGATAGAATTTGAATAAATATGTAATTTTAGAGAAATTTGATGTGTGGGAATATGATAATTGAACTTTGTAGTGGCATATGCTCACATGCCCAAAAGTGCCATAATCTTGGACAAGGAAAGGAACAGGTTACAACTTGCAACTCAATTGCCAAACTCTCCACTACCTCATCAATATTCCAACCGACCCATTTTCTTGATGCTTTTATTCCTTCCTTCTTTTATTTCTTTCTAAGAAATTAGTAAATATTACTAATATATTTATATATATTTGTGTCACATGTAAATCACCTTAATTTCAATTAGGATATATTTGATTTTGATAGAGAGTGAATGTTAGAATTCAAATTTCATAAATGTAATATCAGAAATATTAATTTAA
>CATIWR010187843.1:0-17572 GCA_949677035.1 Omphalea diandra
AGAAAAATAGGGGAAAAAAAAAGGCCCTTGAATTGTGAGACTATGTTTGATTTTTTTATGAATAATTTTTGTTTTTTATATGCAAAAAAAAAATCTAAATATACAAATAAAATATATTTAAACAAATTAATACTCTCATTATCTGAAAAAATTATCATCTTTCATTTTTATATTATTTAAAAAAATATATTTAATATTTGTCAACTCCTAATTTATAGTATATTTTTTTATTTATATTCTTAATTATATTTAATAAAAATATATATTTTTTAATTTAATAATTAATAAGAATAAATCAAAATGATGAATTATAAATATTTTTTATTTAATAAAAATGAACATATATTTTAAGACATATCAAATACATAAAAAGTACAAGCTAACTATAGACTAATAATTTGTTTGCTTAGAGAGAAGTGAGGAGAAAATAAAAGTAAATAAAAGAAATTAAAATCATTTTCCATGTTTTGTCTACAAATAGAAGGAAAAAAAAAAAGAGAAATGAAGAGATAATGTATTACTCCTATAGATTTTTAGAGAGAAATTTCATTAATAAAATTTTTTCTTTATCTTGAAGAGAAAATAAGGGAAATATTGAATTTAAAAATGTGAAATATATTAAATTACTAATTACTAAAACATCCTCAATTTATTTTTATATATTACTCCATAAATTTCTATTTAATAAATTTGAATATGTAAGTAAGAAATCAAACAAAAGAAAAAAATTAATTTTTTTTATTTTCTTGGTTTTTTATTTTCTTTATATATTTGGTACATCAAACATATTTTCTTTGCACAATTAGCACATCGAATATAAGATAAAGAAACAATTCTCAAATTATATCTATTATTTTATAAAAGTGCAAAAAAATTTGTTTCAAAAAATTATTTATATGCATCCTGCTCAATGATTAGAATTTTGGGCTACGAAATGCAATCTCAAGGTCAATTCAAAACCTGGAAAAGATGGACTAGAATTTAAGCTCTATAAGTAAATGATCCCTAATCTAGAGTGACCCTTGAAATTTTGGATTCAAATTTCATCATTGGTGGATTATTTTATTATGGGATTATTATAAAATTTTTTATTTTCTCACTAACAATTAATTACTGACTCGTAATGACTCAATTAATACCACTAAACACACCACAACGTTAAAAAAAAAAAAAAAAATCTAAGCCCCATAAATTAGTGTATACGTGCATGGCCTAATCATCCATATCAATTGGATATACATAATTACTTCAGATTTTAAATTCACTTATCAAATATTTATATTAGTAATATAATATTTTAATAAGTAATAATATAATATATTTTTATCTTAAAATATTTAATTAAATTAATAATTAAATATTTAATTTTATAGTTAATTTAAAAAATTATAGAAAGTTTAATAATATATAAAGTTTTTCATATGAAATTTTTTAAAAAATTTTAATAATATAAAAAATTATTCACTTCATAATAATCATTTTAGTTTTCTACATGATAAAAAATTTAAAAAATATATAAATCAACAAATTTTTATTTTTGTATTGAAAATTTATATTTTTATTAAAATTTATTATACTAATTTAGTTATCATTTTTATTTTTATCTTTATTATTTTATTTATTTGATAATATTTTTTAAATAATAATATTATAAAATAATAATTCAATTTTAATTATTATTTATATATTAATTTAATCATTCAACTAGTCAATTAATTATTTGATAAAAATAAATATTTAATTTATTTAACATTTATTATTATAAAATTTTATTATAATAATTTAATTATAACTATAATTTTTGTTTTTATTTTATTATTTTATTTACTGGCTAATAATGTTTATTAAATAATAATTATATTTAAATGATTATTTATATATTAAATTTTAACTAAAATATTAAATTTATTTAAAATTTATTATTATAATTATATCACGCAATGCACTCTTAGACTCAATGTTAAAAGAGTATTTAATATAACTAACAATAGGATGAGCATGAATTTTTAGATAAACAGAAAAAATAAAAAAAATAACTAAAAGTATATGAATTAAATAGAACCTGAATCAAACTTAACCAAATAACTAAATTTTATATATGCTTAAGAATTATACTTATACACAGTGAAATATAAAATAATATTTTATAAACATGAAATATAAAAAAAATATATATACTATAAGATATTATATTACCTATAATTTATATATTATTTGATAGGTGATTTAAATCCGTTCAAAATCCAAGTGGTGTAATTTGAAAATATCTTAACCAAAAAATAATTCAACTTAAAAACGGTTCAATAAAAAATAGCCGGATCCGACGGGTTGCTACTCACTTATTTGGCTAGAAGATACTAATTCACATGAAACCAAGTGATATGGACATGAGTGAAAATTTTAGCTTTGTTCTGGAGAAAACTAAGCCTCTTCCTTTTCTGTTCCCAATCACTAGAAAAAAATTATTATTTTTTTCTTTTGGCCATATTTGATGCTGGTCTGCTTTATGATATTTGATATTTAGGAGTGATGAAGTTTATATTCATTCTGCACTGGGTGCCATCGTTGTGTATGAGGAATTTCTTCTTTTTGTATTATTCTCCCTCCAAATGACAGCTTTAGGCTAAATGGCAATGAGCCCAATTCAAGTCAAGTTGTCCAACCCTGACGATCGACGAGTTATCTTGTGTTGTGTCTTGTAAATTTAGGCAAATGAGGTGGGGGCTTCGGCTGAAACAAAATTAAAATAGAAACCAGCACAACGCAAGACTAAGACAATCACTAGGCACACTTTTTTATTGCATTTATAAATCACGAAAAAGAACTATATTTGATTAAAAATATTAAATTAAAATCAAAATAATATACGGCGCAAGATATTGTAAAAGTGGAACTACTAATCACGTCATCTTTAATTTCCACATCAATCACTCCTACGATAATTTTTGTGTATAAATGCATCGGTAAGTCATATGATAGATGCTTAAATAGTTTATAAAAATATTATAATTTATGAAAAGAATTTAATTAGTAAATTTAAAAGAGTTTTATTCAGTTTATCATCACTATCCTAATCATAGGTTAAGCTCTCCAATTTTTTTGGTATTACGAGCTCGTAAGTTTTTCTTCATAAGTTTGTTGTGCTGTACACAACAAGGTAGTTCTTTTCATTACAGTTTTCGCTAATCGTGAGTAAGCATGAACCATGAATTGAATATTTTAAATTAAGGGAACGACTAGAAAGAGAGCCGATTGTGGGCCATCACCCATGTGCCGCACATACAGGAACCGCACCATCCTCCTTCTATATCATCACCGTCTGCTCTCCTTACCTATGACTCAGTACACCGCGTCATTGACCAATAAACACCCTTCCTTCTTCGAACCCGAACAAAAGCTCGCCGTACCAAATCAATTGATCAATCCGCACCATTTACAGCCATGAACCCGGCGGTTACTTTAGTGCGTTTAACAATAACTCTGCTCATGATCGCCGCAGCTGCAGCGCAGACCTCTAGAACCACCTATATCAACCATACTGTGGGCGGCGATGCCGGTTGGTTCTTCAATTCCACCACTAACACCTCCGGTGCCAACTATTCATCTTGGGCTTCTACACAGACCTTCAATCTAGGCGACTTCCTTAGTAAGCTTCTTTTACTTTAAAATAAATTACTAGTTTTTAATTTTTGGCAATCCTAGCCGTTTTATTTCCTTCTTCCCATCGTGATGTGTGCAGTTTTCAGCACCAACTCGAATCTGACGGTGATCCAAACCTACAACGAGACGACGTTCATGAGCTGCACAACGGACGATGCATTGGATACTGATACGATCCAGTACGGCGGTGGCAGCACGTCGTTTAATGAGCCGTTGACCATCCCTGTTCCTTTGACTATTCAAGGTCCAAATTACTTTTTCTCTGATGCTGATGACGGCGTGCAATGCCAGCACGGTATGGCCTTCGAGATCCAAGTCAATCGCGGCCTTGGCTTACCGCCCAGCCTTAACCAGCCGCCGCCACCTCGTTATATAGAACCTCCAGGTCCTGACTCGGCTCAATCACCGCCAATTAATATTCCTGGAGGATCGAGGATACCGGGGAATGGTGCCATTAACGACGGTGCTAATGGTCGCGGCATCGCCTGTGGCATTCTATTTGCTGTTGCTGGCATTGCTCTTTTTTAGCGACACACTGGCAGAAGATTATCGATGGGTGGTTTGAGTTGCTAGGTGTTGTTTGGTTCTTTTTTTTTTGGGTCGAAAGTTGTTTGGTTATTTTAATATATGTATCGGCGAGTAGAGGATTCTTTGGACGTGTCAGGGTGCAGATGCACGTTGGAATTTAAAAAAAATGATAAATGTATTTTTTTGAAATTATTAATGAAATCATATTCCATAATTATTTTTATGCATATATTAATTCTATATTTTATAAGTAATTAGATTAATACAGACAATAAGATTTTTAAGTAATAAGTAAAAATGTTATTTTTAAAATTTTAAAATATTAAACATGAAAATAAATTAAATTAATATTATCGATTGATATATCAAACATAATATGGGTTTTTCTCAGATAATCATATTCTTGAATGGATTACGTATTACTTTTTATGCTCCAATTAATGTTCATCAAATGAATGAAATACCTTTTTTTGTTTTTTGGTCTTTGAAGCATATGAAAAAGATATTCTTTGATCCTATCTATGAACGAACCATTTAAGAGATGTCTTAAATGCCAATTATTTTAAGTAATGAAAATTATTTTTTTGAAACTATTATATATGATAAATAATGATTGAATGATTAATAACTCTATAGATTAAAAATTTTCAATGAAAATACATTTTCAACAAATAGAGCTATTTCTATTACTTGCACCATAATTAAAACTTTCTTCTTTTTTTTTTTCGGTGAACTAAACTTTCTATTTAAAAGTACAAAGTATCTATCTTTTTATGAACATGGTTAATATATCAATCTCCATATATTAATTAATATTTTGAGAATATATGAGAAAAATATAGAAATAAAATTTTGAGCAAATATAAATTTAGAAATTCATATTTTATTAATTAAGAGGCAATGTTTGTAAGAGTTCTATGTGTTGAATTTTATATCGAGACTTCTTATGAATAGAAAGTAAGAAACGTAAAGACAAAACTGCACAATATCTATCTATCAATCTATATAGAGACACAAGAAATACACATTATTGCTTCAAAAAGATATCAAATCTTCACTTGATAATTGATTCATGTAGTAATATTTTAAGTTGTCATACAAATTTTGACAATTTGAATCTCTAAAATGAATCAAATGTTAAATTTAATCAATCTAATAGTACTAAATCAACTAATTCAATTTAATTTAGTTCTATTTTTTTTATTCAACCCACCCCTGTATATTACCTAAAAATCATGAAAACACATTACATGTATTATATATGTAACCTCCTTAATAATGAATCAACTATATTTATCAAAATATAAGAATTACAAAATAAATATGCTTTCATAATTTATAAAATATTCATCTAATTATTTGCCAATTTATATTATTTTCGAGAAAATATTTTTTCAAATAAAATTGACTTTATAGATATGGTGGAAAGCATGGATTGAATCATTAATTAATCTTTATACATAATAAAATTAAAAAATTTAAAATTTTATAATCACAAAATGACATGTGGCACTTTTTACAAAACTTTCTTATTTACTTTTTTTTGTAATTTTGTTAATATTGAATAATTTTTATAATATTTAATTTATTCATTTTTATTAATTAATCACTTTTAATTAACTACTTATATTTATCAATATTATTTAATTATAGTGATAATTTTTTAAATTTTATAAACAGATTAAAAACTTCTTAAAAAATAAAATCCTTCAAAATGTTGGAATTTTTTGTTATTTGATTTTTACTATGATAACTCATGTATTTTTTTATGCAAATTTCATTTTTACATGGATAGACATATAATAAAGTTCGCACAATTATACATAATTTAAATTTATTAAAAACATATTTATTCATTAATTATAATTTTAAATAATTATACACTTTTAAATTTTTTTGAAGGTAAATAAGTAACTATAGCACTGAAAGTTGATAATAAATTTTTGAACTTTAAAAAATTACAACTAAAAAAAATATTGGAGAATTATCATATGAATTTACCAAAAATGTGATAAGTTATATATAGTAAGTCTATTATTTCATGTCCAAAATTAAAATCTTCAAACTGAATTATTGTTTGGTACCTTATCGGTGTGCAATTTTTCTTATTATGTGACTATTAAAAATATTGAAAAATAAAATGTCTATAACTATATTTCATGCAAACAATGCAAGAAAAATTAGTATTAAAACCGCCGAGTTTTATGTATGAAAAAATGTAAAAAAAAAAAAAAACTCCCAATTAACAAATTTCACCTAAAATAGAAAATATTAGTATTAATAATGACCATAAATTGTCATTTTAGAAATTAAATTTACGCATTGTTTATGATAATGTAGATAAAAGGTTGAGCTACAAATTAAAATGATTTTGAATAATAGTTTTATTGTATTTGACAAAAAATAGAGAAAATAATTATTCTTTCAATCACAAATCTCTAAATAAGAGAAGATAATGTAAGCATTATATTATGTTAAATTATCATCTCACTTTATATAAAGAATAAAAACTTAACTTTTAAATTATAAATAATTATTTTTGGGTTTTCTATGAAACACGAAAAAGAATCATCGCAAATAAAACATTTCGATGATGCATAAAAAATATAATAAAAATGAATAAATAAAATTAAGAGTATATATTAGATTATCGAATCAAAGAAATAAATAAGAGTAAAATATATAAATATATATTTAAAAAAGCAACCAAATAGTAAGTAAAATAACAATATAATATTAAATACCTCAATATATTGCTCAAATAAAAATATAAATGAAAAAAATACCACCTCTAATTATAATAAACTCAGACATCCCGTGGATGTAGAAGTAATGTATATACATATAAAGCAGGGCGAGCTCTTCTAAAAATCTTCCGTGTGGGATCCTTTTTGAAAATTTTGCTAAATGCTAATAGCTTAGCACATGATATTTTAAAAAGCTTGCCAAATAAATTTATTTAAATAAAATTATTTTATTAAGTATTATTTATTATGTATTTATAGCCTTTATTAGATGCCATTTTATACTTATTTTGTAAACAATTAATGAACTTTAATATTTAATATTAAATTTCATACTATATAATTAATACACAAAATGCAAATATAAGATCAATAATATAATAATTTATAATTTGCAAATTATAATAAAAAAGGTATTGTAATTTTATTTTATATATAGTTTGATATAGATTTCTTTAACTCACATATCTTTATTTTTATTTTTTATATTTAACAAAATTTATATTATTTTCTTTAATTTTACAATGTTATGTTTTACTTACTTTACATTGTACTTGCATAAATTGTCGTCATTGTAATTAATGTTATAAGTAATAATACAACTCAAAGAGACTTTATAATATATCACAAGCTATTACAATATGAATTCACATTTGAGAGTTATAATATTGAAAATTAATAAAAACAAATGGATTCATTTTCAAAGACAATATATTATATCTATAGATATTAATTCATCCACCGCCAAAAAAAAAAAAATTTAAGTTTCAATACATGCTTAGACTATATATATGTGTGCAATATAAATAAATTGAAAGGGAAGATAATTTTTTTATAACAAAAGACTATAATCTAAAATAGTTTTCTAATGTTTTTTATGAATAAATATTTTAAAAGTGTTATCATCAAGCGAGTGTTAAGATAAATTGAAATAAAGTTTAAAAAGATTATAATTATTGTAAATAAAAGACTACGATGGAAACCAACTTAGTATTTTTAGTTTATAATTATATTATAAGTGATTAATTTAATTTGAGTTTAGAGTCTTTTTTTATTATTTTATTATACTAACTAAAATTTTCAATTGTTTTATTAATCTTATAGATAGAGTTAATTCGTGTGACTATATATTAGAGATTTTAATATTATTTTACAATGTTTTACATATAAAGAGACTATCTCAAATTGTTTTCTATAATAATTTTTAAAAGTAATTTACACAAAATCTTATAAAAATAACACGATTTCGTATGGAAATAGCAATAATTACAATGTATTTTTTATATCAATGAATTGAATTTTATTCACAACACTCTCATGTGTCTTTTTTGTTTGTTTGTTATGATTTAATTATTTATTTTTATAGTCAAGTGTTAAGTTTATATTTTTCAATAATTTATGTTATGGTAAAATTAATTCTTTTATAAATAAAATTTTTAAGCCTGAATTTCATATTTATAACTTGAGATTGATACTCTTATTGACTTTTTCAATAAATTTTTATCACCGTTTTTTTTTATCCAACTATTATTATGTATATATCATGTTTTACATCATTTAATTTATACAAATAATATGTTATTTAATATTTATTATGTAATGGCAAAAAATGTATATTAAATATTTAATAATATATTTGATATATATAATTATAGCTACATAGTATAAATATATTATGGCTAAAATATAACTGTTGAAATAGACTCAAATTTTTATGATAAAAAAATGGTAATATCAATTAAACTCTTTTCAATAAATTTATTAATAAAGTTAAAAAAAATTGTAATAGTATATTATAATTATAATTATAATTATAATTATTATATTTTAAAATTATCTTATTTTCATAATTATAATTATCATATTTTAAAATTATCTTATTTTCTCTTTCTTAATATGAATTTTAAAAATTAAAATAAAATAAAAATACTATTATTTTTGAAATTTTCTTTAAATAATATGCTATATATTATTTTGATGTATTAAAATGATTAACTTATAATTTATAATATTTTAATTAAATTAATATTTTAATTTTTTACTATTAAATAATTATATAAATATTTTTGAATTAAAAATATTTAAAAATTAAGAAACCCGGTGCTTACGATTAATGCACACTTTTTAGGAAGTGGAAGTGATAAAAACATATCCAAATCGAGGGTAGAAACAGCTCTCTCCCTCCGCTCCATCCAGTTGAAAATTCCCAAATAACGGAACACTCGATGGATAAGAAAAAGCAAAAAAAGGGACGGACCGCTGCAATAAAAAAGGAGGCAAGGAATTGAATGACCCAGGCCGAGCCAAGTCATACATATACAGAATTGAATGCAACATAACGATAACAAGTCTCTTTCGTCCTCTGGCCTCTCCCTCATTTTCAATGCTTTTTCATTTTCGTTTCCAATCTTGTGGAGCAAATGCCCACTGTACCACATAACTTCGATAGAGAGAGAAATAAAACCAATTCGTTTTTTTGTACAGAGAGAAACTCCAGATATTTATTTATTTATTTTAGCATTAACTCATATTTCCTTTTTCTTTTTTCTTTTGCTTTTTCCCCTCTTAAACGTTAAAACTGATCCCCAAAATTTTAATCTCCTCACGTTTTTTCTTCTAATTTCACTGCAAGTTGTCTTCCTCTGCTTGGTTTCCTCGACGGATTGACTTGGTGTGTTATCAGGAGAATGGGGTTGGTTTCGGGAATGTTTCTTGGGGTTATCTTTGGGATCGCGGTCATGGCGGGCTGGAAACACATGATGAGGTATCGAAGCACCAAGCGAGTTGCCAAGGTATTTTTTTTTAGTTTTTTTATAATATGCAAGTCGTTTTCAATATGTGTTTTCTTTGCTCAGATTTGGTCGCTTTTTTGTTAATTAAATCAGCCATACTTTGTAAGTTTTGAGTCTTGACTACTGGTTAATCGCCCTGAATTTGATCAGAGATATCTTTATTCCGCATTTTAATTTTTGAATTTGTATTGTTTTTGTGATATCCGCATTTTAGACATAGTCTAGCGTTTGTTAGTGGATTGCATTTTTTTTAATATTCAGTACCCTGGAACAATGTGTGAAAATTGTAGGTTAAAGAGTTAGTCAGCTACAGAGATTAGGTGTTTTAATTGAGTGTCAGAACATATGATCAGTTAATTGGCTAGCTCAACTTTCTGCTTAAGAATTAAGTATTAGGAGATTAGAATTTATATTTCTATATTCTCTTTGATTTTGACATGATATCTAATGACTGTTTTCATGTCTGTTTGAACTTTGCCCATTTTGCATCTATATGGGATTCTTACTTCCATATAACAGTGTATATGATTTGGGACGTTCTTTTGGTGAAGATTTCAGATAATAATGCTTATGCATTATTAGGAGGGATTGTGTGCATGTTGATGGAGAGGTGTTTTTAATAGGGTCGGTATCTCTGTCTTGAGAAGCACATTTAATTATTAAGCAAAGAGTTCAAGTTAGAGGATGTTTGGCAATCTATAATTGCTGACTAAAACTACAACATTACTTAGTTTTGAGATTTTTTAGCTATTCATAAAAGTTGTTTAGTTACCTTCTCAAGCTAATCCATTAGCTATTTGCAAAAGCTTTAAATTTGAGCTTTTCCGGAATCAACTTTTGGCACTTAAAAATCGTATTGCAAAAATCTATTATTAGTTAGCAAAGATTATTCCTTCAATTTTTTTGCGTAAAAGTTGCTACTTGCAATAGCATGCCTTAAGTATTCTCTGTAGTCATTAGCTCAGCAAAGCATATAATGCTTACGGACTCATGTTCCTATATATCTTTGCAGTCAAATGCATCATATTTAATGGCTGGCTGGTGCTTGTTGATTCATCGAATTGTTGATTGGTGTATCAGTTTCATTCTCTAATGAATGTAGTTTTTGCTGCTATATTTGTTGAAATTGCCTCATTATATGAACATTGAAATGTGTGTAAGCTTTAGACTTTTTGAATAACTATTTATTCACTGTATCAATTTTTCTTCTGCAGGCAGTTGATATAAAACTCCTTGGATCCCTAAACAGAGATGATTTGAAGAAAATATGTGGTGATAATTTTCCTGAGTGGATATCTTTTCCTGTCTTCGAACAGGTATGCTTTTTAGATTAGTATTCTAATATTTTAGTTGCCAATGACAGATCACACCCTCAGCAATCCCTTCTATGCAGGCAGGCATGTGGCTTCTTGGGTTTCCAATGCTAGTGTGAATGTTTTGGTTGCTTAAACATCATTTTGACTAAAATCATAATATAATGGTTTTTATTCCTCCTTTCTTGTCTGCACAAAATTATAGCACAGCTGGTTGTATAACTTCTAAGTTTCTTCACATCATCTTCTCTTAGTGAGCTTTAGCGTTGATTATGACATACTATATTTTTTAACCTAAAGTCTGATTAGATCTGGCTTTCTGCTATGCTTTATCATGGAAATTTTCAAATTTATCATGTTATAATTTGTTGCATCTTGCAGGTTAAATGGCTGAACAAGCAATTGAGCAAATTGTGGCCGTTTATTGCAGATGTAAGTTGCTTTTTTCCACTTATCACAGTATACATTAGATGGAACTTGATATGATTGTTTTTGTTCTATATGAAGCTAGATAATGTTCATATTATTCAAGCAAAAAATTGCTATTATCAAATTGCTTAGATTTTCTCATTTCATCTGACAAATAAGCTCAAATTCTTTAGATTTTCTCATTTCATTTGAGAAATAAAGCTTATTGATGAAGGCAAGAAGTGACCTAAGGTGAGAGGGGAGTGAAGTATTTTTTGTGAGAGGAATTTAGGCTAAAGTTTCAAGTAAATTTTCTGGGTCTATAAAGTAAGTTTTATTTTCTTAGATATTAAGCCAAGGTTTTAGGATGTGTTTATATACAGGCAGCTACAATGGTTGTTAAAGAATCTGTTGAACCATTACTAGAAGACTATCGACCGCCAGGAATTACTTCTTTGAAGTTTAACAAATTTTCTCTAGGCACTGTGCCACCCAAAATTGAAGGTATGAATCAAGAGATGGTCTTTTATTACATGTTTTCCCTAGTTGTCTCGTTGTTGTGCTCTTTTGTGTTTGAGATATTTGTTTCAGCTACTTTTCTTGATTTTGATAGCATTCAATTGTAATCTAATACCATATAAAGTAAGCTGGTGTTCTACCTTGAAATTCATCTTCATGCATACATTCCCATGCATGCTTAAATCCAAGGAAGGTCACTGTGTGTTCACAAGGGAATTATTAATTGTTAGGCGTATTTGTGACGTTACTATCAAATGCACTTTCTATTTCTTTCTACATATGTTTGTGCTTAATTACTTGGTTAATGCAGGTATTCGTGTTCAAAGTCTCAAGAAGGGTCAAATCATTATGGATATTGATTTCCGATGGGGTGGTGATCCTAGCATCATTTTGGGTGTTGAAGCTGCACTTGTCGCTTCTATACCGATTCAGGTTCATGCTTAAATGACACTGGCATTACCAAACTTTTTTTTATTTTTCTTATTTCACTCAAATCTTCATGAGAATATTCATCTCAAATTCTTAATGTTTTCATGGTTCAATGTGGTACAGTTGAAAGACCTTGAAGTTTATACTGTTATTCGTGTAATCTTCCAACTTGCTGAGGAGATACCGTGTATTTCTGCTGTTGTCGTTGCTCTACTTTCTGAGGTACATCTATTCCCCTATAAAAAAGGGGAGTCGGGTGACGCCCACTATCCCAAATTACCCTTAATAAGAAAACTTATAATCAACAATGTCCTCTTACTATTTTACTCTTCCTAAAATATCCTTCATGAAATAACTTAAAGTCAACTATATCCTCCCGTACTATTTTACAAGTTCTTCTATTTATTTATTATAATACAAAAAAATGTCACATTCCTAACTTTGAATTGTCAAAATAATTTTTTCAGAACTTTAAAATGAACAATGATATTTATATTCACATGAAAAATTATGTTTTAAAACCCTGTTTGAGAAAACTAGCTGATAATCTAGTGACTAATTAATAATTTAGCTACTAGCTAATAATCTTGTTGTAGTGGATAATTTAGCTACTAACTGATAATTTTGTTATAGCTGATAATATATTTACTAGCTAATAATTTAGCTACTACTTGAATCTTGTTGTAGCTGAAAATTTGGTAGTTGATAATCTATTAGGTACTATTTGAATGTTGTTGTAGCTGAAAATTTGATAGCTGATAATTTAACTGATTGATGTAAAAGTGTTTAGTAAAAGTAATTGAAAAGTAGTTGCAAAATGTAAAATGACATGAAACGAGGGTAAAACAAGAAAATAATCATAATCTAATAGTTTTTTAGTTGGATGTTGGTTCTACTAGTTTTTTTTAAGGAGATTTTAACTTAGTTTTTTTTTTTTCAAATAATCTAAAGTTTATTGGTCAAACTAGATTATAATCTATTTTTGTTATGTCAAATAGAACCTAAATATATACCTATATGTGTTTATAAAAGTGTGCCAATGGTAACACTAAGCATATCAAAATACATTTTTTTTAAAAAAAGCCCTTAAATATATAAGACTATGAAAATATTTTTTTTTTACTACAATACCTTAATATTTAAAAATATATAAAACCATGTCTTATTTTTGGGGCTCATAAAATTCCCTTGACAAAATAAATAAACTACAACAATATTTCATTTTAATTATTAAAATGTTTTAAATATTTTTTGAAGTCATGCCCTAGTTTGGTTACTTACCAAATGCCTATAACCAAATAAATAAATTTATAAGTATTTTTCATTTTAGTTACTGAATGCTGTATAAAATATAATTTTTAAACTAAAAATAATTTGATACAAGAAATTTCACTGCAAGTCATATGAAAATATACTATCATCACTAATACTGTACTCAAATATAAAAATAGATCTTATAGAATAATTGACAAGGAAGTATGAATTAAATACTAAAAAGAAATATTAAAACTTATGAGATATATATCCTTAAATTTATTATGAATATAAATATATTTATTTTAGATCTACAATTTTAATAATCACCCTTTTTTAAACCAAAATTTGTATTGTTTCTCACGTTTATTTGCAACAAAAATTTATAAAGAAACAAATCAGCGACAAAAATTATTTGATTGCTACATTTAGGCTTTAGATGTGCAACATCATTTTTTACTTTAATTTCTCGCCTAATGCCTTATAACAGTATTTTATTTTAATTATTCAAGATTTTATAAAATCTTTTCCAGAATCATGTCATACTTTGATTACTTATCAAATGTCCTTAAAAGACAAATAACTTATAACTGTATTTTATTTAAATTACTAAAATATTTTTGAAAATATAACTTTTAAACCAAATTTAATTAATTCAAAAAAGTTTAATACCATTACTTAGATGAAAACACACCAAATCATCAGAAAAAACCATAAAATTGTATTTAAATATAAACTAAGAAATGAGAATTCATTACTTTTATTCATAAATTCTTATTGGTACTGAGAGAGATTAAAACTTATAAGTTTTATATCATCAAATTAATTCAGAACATAAAAGTAAGTAATTTTCATAGAGTATTCATAAATAATTGTATTTTAATTATATTTTGTTGTATTTGGATTATAACTGAAATTCTGATGATGATTATATTCTTAAAAAACTGAAAAATTTAAATTCTATAAATTTAAATAAGGTTATATCACAGTTATTTTTTAAACAATCGACTATACATAATATCTATTTCTTACATAAAATTAAAATATTATTTTATTAAATTTAATTTCTTGTGTTGGTTAAAGTTGGATCTCACGTGCATGATAATGCGAAGGTCCAACTAGTCTTGAAAAATTATCAGAATGCATTTTGAAACTAGGTTGATATCTAATATACTTGGTTGTAGTTTTGTATGAACTTGATGATATTATTTAATTAGATGTATGATCTATCTCTGTCCCTGTCAAAGCATCCCTACAGGCGTTGGGCTGCTCGGAGAGAGATAGACAGAGAGAGTAGAGGGACGGGGGTGTGCGCAATCTCATAAAACTCATTCATTCCATCCTCCTGGGATTTTAACCTAGTATGATATGGTTGTTTGTGTTCACATTATGTGACTAGTCTTTTTCATGTTTAAAGAGCTTTGTTGGCAGAAATGAACTGAACTGATTCTGTATGCCTTATTCTTTCCATTTTACACACCTAGCTTGTCTAATTAAATGTTTTACACACATAATGTCACATCTAATTTAGTATTATTTAGTTATACTTATTGCACATCTGTAAGTTGGAGAGCAAAATGTAAAGGACTTGGGGTTTGATGAAACATACTTTAAATGATTTTAGATTGTGTTAAGTTTCAACTACTTTTGGAACTTACTGATTTTTGTTTCATCAATCAGCCAAAGCCCAAAATTGATTATGTTCTGAAAGCTGTTGGGGGAAGCTTAACAGCCATTCCTGGATTATCAGACATGATTGATGTGAGTTCTCTTTTTGGTATTCCCTCCACCTCCCTTTCCCTTCTTTCAAGTTCCCTTATTGATTTGATTTTCTTATCATTTTGCTGTTTGTGTCAATTTTGGTAGGACACTGTGCATTCAATTATTACAGATATGCTTCAGTGGCCTCACAGAATTGTGGTTCCAATTGGTGGTATACCTGTTGATACAAGGTAATGATGAGCCTTATGGTTTTTCTCTCAGTTCCATGAGTTATCGTGTCTAACGACACATTGCTCCCATTGTGTGATGATTGGTGCATACTTCAGCATGTTCATACCCAACAGTTTTTTAGTCTAACTTAATGTTGAGGACAGAACATTGCTGCTACTAAGACACACTTGATATGTTTAATATATAAAATGTTTTGCTGGATCATCCATTAGGATGTCTCACTCCATTAAAAATATTAACACTTTTGTTCCCTGGATGGATGCCATGCAGTGAATTGGAGCTTAAACCGCAAGGGAAGCTTACAGTGATAGTAGTGAAAGCAAATGATTTGAAGAACATGGAAATGATTGGAAAATCTGATCCATACGTGGTTTTACACATCCGGCCAATGTTCAAGGTTAAATCACATGTTGTTGAGAACAACCTCAATCCTGTTTGGGATCAAACATTTGAGTTGATTGCTGAAGACAAGGAGACCCAGTCGCTCATTCTCGAGGTTTAAAATTACTTATTTCTCTTGTGGGCTTCAGCCAACAATATGATGTTTTGCCTGTCTGAATCTGATGCTTATATACTACTGATGAAAGTTATTTCGGATTTTTTTTTTTTTTTGACATCATGATAAAACTCCACCTGGGGGTCTGCTTGTTTTGTGGAAATATTATTTTTATAGTTGATCATTTGTGAAAGTGTTGCAGATCTATTATTCCTTATGCAAATAATGTTTTGTAACTCCTCTACAGGTGTTTGATAAGGATATTGGGCAAGATAAGAGGTTGGGAATTGTGAAATTGCCTTTAATTGAGCTGGAAGCAGAAACTTGGAAAGAACTGGAGTTAAGACTGTTGCCATCACTTGACATGTTGAAGATTAAGGATAAGAAGGATAGAGGAACTCTTACAATTAAGGTAGACAAAGAAGCAAATCACATTGTGTTGTCTTTGTACGTTAAGTAACTGAGTGTCGATGATTGCCGGGGTTGTTAAACTTAGTTGATCTTAAATCAGTGAAGGCTCCATAGAATTGGATCGTAAAATTATAAGATTTTACAAACTATGAAAAATAACCTATATATATATATATATATCATAGTCCAATTTTATAGCTATAAATTCAGATATAATATTATATATTAATGAATAAAAATTTATTTAAAACTTAATCTTCAAAATTAAGTAGTAACTTCTATTCAAACTATTGCATGTACTTACATTTGTTTAGTTGATAAAATAATATTGATGGCAGCATGTAGGACAATGGAAAAATAAATTAAGAAGATACTATAATATAATTGTTAAAAAGTCATATATAGTAAACTCACAAATTAACACAGTGAAATTGGTTTACTTATTTTATGCAGAAATGATATTATAGAAATGTTAACCGCTTTGCCTGAATGAAAAACACTCTTAAACTCGTAGAGTTCAACAACCATAACTATTCAGTCATTGGTGATACAGTTTGTTTTTGTCCATTCAACTCAATAATTTCTCGTTACTATCTACAAAATATCCTTTGTTTTACATGTCATGCCATCTTCCCTTTGGATATTATGAATAGGAGCTCTCTCTCTCTCTCTCTGTCTTTTATATGTGTTTGTCTTATTGGGCTGGACTTTCAGATCTTATACCATGAATTTAACAAGGAGGAGCAGCTGGCTGCTCTGGAAGAAGAGAAGAGGATCCTGGAAGAAAGAAAGAAGCTAAAAGAAGCAGGAGTTATAGGGAGCACAATGGATGCGCTTGATGGGGCAGCATCGCTGGTGGGTTCTGGTATTGGTGCTGGAGTTGGGCTTGTAGGAACTGGTGTGGGTGCTGGACTTGGGCTTGTGGGAACTGGTGTTGGTGCTGGTGTTGGTATAGTGGGCAGCGGGCTTGGAGCTGTTGGCAGTGGCCTGACTAAAGCAGGAAAGTTCATGGGAAGGACATTCACCGGGCAATCCAGCAAGAGAAGTGGCTCCACAACACCAGTG